>CAJQTV010001024.1:0-40101 GCA_907163055.1 Formica aquilonia x Formica polyctena | reverse complement strand
ACATTGCGAACGCCTTGCGCCATCCTTTTCCAACGTGCATGCAAAACGCTATCCTTGTCTTACGCTCATATGGGACGCCTCGCGCTATCCTTCTCCCACGCCCATAGAATATCATTAGCGCTATCCTTCTCTTACACATTGCGGACACCTCGCGCTATCTCTCTCACACCTACTCGCGGCATCGTACCTTCGCGTTCCTTCTTCGCCGCAGACCCCACGCCTATCGGTTTTGCCGCGATCCCCTCTTCCCCGCAGATCCCTCGTCAACCGGTTTCGCGGCGGGTCCCTCTCCCCCTCTCCGCGGACCCCTCGCCTACCGGTTAGGACGCGGTCCCCTTCCCCCTCTCCGCGGACCCCTCGCCTACCGGTTTCGCCGCGGTCCCCCCGCGTGACATCATACCACCCCGCGCCAGTTTCCCCTCGCCACTCCCCTCCCCTCAGAGGACCATGGCGTAGAACTCTCTTAGTATCACTACTGGCTTGCCCGTAAATTTTATGCATAGAAGAACACGTATGATGCTATTCACGGTGTAACACAAACTTTACGTCAATTAGTAGCAAATCTTGTTATACACGCTATAATAGCAAATTAACGACAAGAACAGAGCAAACCTTATTGTACACGATATGATAACACATTTACGGAAAGAACCGAGCAAAGTATACTCTGGCACAACGAGACGCAAAATTCATGCAAATAACAGTGTTATAGCCCGAAAAGGCTATACACGAATTACTAGATATATATTATTTTAGAGATATATTATTTCATATGATAAGGCATTGCTCAACGTGTAACGCGAATACAGATCACGTTACGAACGTTGACCGAGCGAAGCGCTGACAACGCGAGCCACGCGCGAAGCCCGACCGACCGCGCAATCACTTCATTGCGAAAACGCGGAAATCAGGGCAAGCGGAATAAGAACGTTGCGAAAATGCAACGTAGAAGTCCTACTTAAAAGCGAAATAAAAAGGAATAAGGAAATTGCGAAAATGCAAGCAAAGAAGTCCTACTTAGAACTCCTTAGCTTGCACCCGGATCTTGCCGCCAAAATCGAGCGACACGACACGTGGCCAGGTCGCCAAACGACTCCTTCCCGGGAAACCAAGGGGAGATAATAAAAAGACCCATCGCTAACGAGCGGCGGGCAGTCTTTATCATTAATTAACATTACGCGGGCAGTCAATAACGCTAATTACGGGAAATTATTAATTTAAAGCCACGCAGTCGGCAGAAAGAAATACGAAAGATCGAGAAGTGAGTCTCGCGACCGAAACTCGACTCCAGACACGCGCACGCCAAGATATCTGCTATCGCGATACGCGACGCGAGCTAATGTGCGGGAACTTTGTAATTAAGCCAATTTACGAGTAAAACAGATATATATATATATATATATATATATTTATTCCGAATACAAAAGTGTCATTTTTATTTATAATAAAATCAGTGAGTTACTCGGGCGGAGCCCGAATTCCCAAATTCCTTCCGGCAAACGATCCTAACTACCGTGCCTCTCTGGAGGCATAACATAACTTGGTGGCAGCGGTGGGATCTGCCGGGGCATCGCCAGAGCTCATTCAAGACCTGCAAAAGACACGGTTGTGTTAAAAAGCGGGCATGCCAGCAATCAATTCAATTGAAGTTGATGGACGGAAGCAGCAGCCAAGCCTTTCCCAAGACCTGCAAAGCACCTAGGGTGTAAACAGGACAGGCACGCCAGCACGCGTAAAACGTAAGCTGACGGAAACCACAATCGACGGAACACAACGCAAGGACAACAGAACGAGCATCGCCGCGACAGCTGTAGCAGAAACGTGAGCCGCCAAGCATCACGACCTACGATAACTCTACGGACTACGACCGCCGTACGACGAGCATCGTCAGCCGTATCAGCCGCCGAGCGAAGGACTACAGCGTCAGCGACGTACTGACACAGCGAGCGATCATGCGAGCCATCATACTATTGTAAGTCCGAAAAATTTAATAAATATAACTGCGTGAATGTCGGAAGGTTCCAATATACCGAAACCAATAGCGAACCGATCGCGGTTACTGAGCGAACCAGCCCGATGAGCGATTAACTTAAGCTTAACACCGCGAGAAAATCTTTATAACGCGCGAAGAAATTTAGAAACTCAATACTCGAGCGAAAGCGAGCCCGAGTTACCGGAAAACGTCGTCACAGAACGCGAATTTCCATTTAACAATTTTGACGAAAGCCTACTCCCGCGTAATACGACTGACCCCACTGACAAACACTCAACGCGAGACTAGACGTATGCGACCGTATATTAGCAGAACTCCAAGTAGAGTATCTTTACGACGCGAATTTTCGTTAACTTCCTACGAGAGCGATCTGTTCGATCCGGAAGAAATTTATAGCCAACAAGAAAATAATATGGCCGAATCGCGAAATCCGCATGAACGCACTCCCGCGAACCCGCAAAGCGCGGTAGACGGGGAAATAGAACACATGCGACGATCCATTCGCCAGATGGACCAAAACGTAGCGGAGGCGAATCGCACGCTGCCTCCCGAAACACATCGCGAGGAAAGAAGAGATGATACGCAACTCCTCGAAATACTAAATGAAATGCGCACAGAAATAAGAGCATTGAATAGGCGAATAACACGAATAGAAGACGCGATTATGGATTTGCCACGTCACGGACGTAACCGAGAAGACGATAACAACGCGTTTAATGCCACATACGGGCGAACCGACCGCGACATCAGAAATCGACAAAGCATTGCTCCGAACTACTTGCCGTTAAAAGAAGCAAGAACAATGATTCCCGAATATAACGGAACATCGCGACATAAGTTATTAGAATTTTTAAAGACATAAATCCCGCGGATGAAGAATCTTTAATCCGAGCAATTTTATATACGAAACTAAAAGGAAAAGCCATGCAGGATTTCGAGACACAAAATATTCAGACTTTCGACGAACTAAAACAACAACTCGAGACTCGTTACCAGTCAAAACAAAGCACAACACATTTACAGATTGAATTCAATTCGCTAAAACAAAAGCCGAATGAAACTGCGCACGCTTTTGGACAACGCGTTGATTTACTAGCGATGAAATTATACGATTCGATGATCGAAGGAAGAGAGCATTCCGCAACCTCAAAACGCACGATTCAACAAACAATCCAAGAGCAGGCGTTAATAAATTTCAAAATCGGGCTACACGACGAATTACAAGTACTCGTACGCGCGCAGCAATATACGACGCTCCAAGAAGCGATAACGGGCACGAGCGCCGAAAAAAAACTCAGACCGGGAACAGCGAGAACAAGTAGTTTTGCTAATAAAAATAAAACCGAACCAAGTTAATCGTGAAATAGTCGAAATTCGACACCGCAATGCTTTAAATGCGGAAAGAACGGACATTACGGACGCGATTGTCGAAGTAGCCGATACGCGCTCCTGAAACCAGAAAAGCCCTCGCGGATAAACGCGATAAGTAAATACTGCTCGCATTACAAAAGGACAAGACACAGCCGCGACGAATGCTGGAGCTCGAACGGAAAACCGAAAAGTAGTACAAATAAAATAAAAATCGGTAACCAGCAAAAGATGCGCGAAGAAAATATACGTGACCGAAAGAAATCGCGACAACAGAAAAGGAACGCCGATTGCGCAAGTAGCAGCAGCGAAGACAACCAGGAGGAAGCGAGAAAGAGACAACCGCGACCTGCATCTGAGTATCGCGTTACGCATATTAAAGATATGCCACGCGCACAGAAAAGGACGGACTTATTGCTAATAGCATTACCAATGCGACAAGCAAAAGACGGAAAAATACAGATGTTGTACGACTCAGAGTCGACCATCTCATTAATAAAATTGAAACATTTAAAGGACGACACACTAATACATGAAGGTAAAATCGCGCTCACAGGCATAACCGGGCATAAAGTACACACCATAGGAAAAATGTACGCCACGATTAAAATAGAAAATCACAAGGTAAAACATGCATTTTACGTTGTAAGAGATGACATTCCGATCGAATATGAAGGAATACTAGGAATTGATTTCCTTCGACAACATTCGGTATCCTGTGATTATAATCAAAATCAATTAAAAATAGGAGACGCCGTACTAAAATTCCATTCGCTTAACAAAACGATTCTAAAATCGCGCAGCGAAACCATCGTAAAAGCGACAACGAATCAAAATCGGATACGAATAGTACGAGCAGAGGAAACAGCTCCAGGAATCTACCTTGGAAACTGCTTAGTAGAATCTAAAGATTATACGTGTCCCGTTAGTATCATAAACACAACCGATACGGAAGTCGAAATACAGACGCCGAACGTCACCCTCGGAGACGTAGAACGCGAGATCGAATCCAAAATACATACAAGCAAGAAACAATTTTAAGCATACTAATTCGAGACGCGGGCAGATCTGACAGCTACTACGCACGCAACATTTAAATACGAAAGAAAAACAGGCACTCCTACGGATATGCGAAGAATATTACGATTCATTTCAGTTGGACGGAGAACCACTGACGTGCACCGCGATGGTAGAGCACGAGATAAACACGCGCGCCGATACCTCGCCGGTGAACACGAGACCGTATCGTCTTCCCGAGAAGCACAAGACGGAAGTAAATAAACAAGTGCAAGAAATGCTAAAAAACGGCATAATCCGAACAAGCGCGAGTTAATGGAACGCACCCTTATTAGTGGTACCGAAAAAGGCCGACGCATCCGGAAAACCTAAGCTCCGAGTAGTAGTAGACTTTCGGAAGCTAAACGATTTAACAATAGGCGATTCATTTCCACTGCCCAATATCACCGATATACTGGACCAGTTAGGAAACGCCAAATATTTTACCACACTGGACTTAGTGTCAGGATATCATCAGATACCGATGGCTGAGCAGGATAAACAAAATACAGCTTTTTCAACGCCCTACGGACACTATGAATTTAATAGAATGCCGTTTGGATTGAAAAATGCGCCAGCAACATTCCAGAGACTGATGAATTCAATTCTAACCGGAATGCAAGGACGTAAATGTCTAGTTTACTTAGACGACGTCGTCATACACGGACCGAGCCTAGAGGACCACAATAAAAGAGTCAAGGAAGTACTGCAGAGACTTAGAGAAAATAATCTAAAATTGCAACCGGATAAATGCGAATTTCTGCGCAAGGAAGTAATTTATCTAGGTCACATAATTTCGGAGAATGGGATATCTCCAGATCCGTCAAAATTAACGGCAATAAAGGAATTTCCGATGCCGAAGAAAGCAAAAGATACACAATCTTTCATAGAACTAGCCGGATACTACAGAAAATTCATAGAAGATTTTTCAAAAATAGTCAAGCTACTGACGAAATTAACGAAGAAAACGGAAAAATTTGAGTGGACTATGGAACAGCAAAATGCTTTCGAAATATTAAAGGAAAGACTAATGACTGCGCCAGTGCTAACGTATCCAGATTTCAATCAAGAATTCATAGTGACCACTGATACTTCCGACTATGCAATCGGAGCAGTATTGTCACAAGGAAAAATAGGTAACGACCGGCCAATTGCTTGCGCCAGCAGAGTTTTATTGCGGGCGGAGCAGAATTATAATACAACCGAGAAAGAATTACTAGCGATTGTATGGGCTGTAAAACATTTTAGGCCATACATATACGGTACGAAATTTAAAATCGTAACCGACCATAAATCATTAATCTAGTTATTTAATGTGAACGATCCCAGATCGAGATTGATCCGATGGAGATTAAAGCTTGAAGAATATGATTACGAAATCATCCTTAAAGCCGGACGAGCGAACGCGAACGCCGATGCACTAAGCCGCAATGTAACAAGAGAAGCGCATGAAACAGAAGAGGAAGAACGAGAAATTCTCGCAATAGAAGAAGAAACAAACTCCGACGAAGAAAAAATATACACGGAGGAAGACAAGAAACAGATATTATATGAATATCATGATGCACCCACAGGAGGACATCAAGAAGTTGAACGAACGATAAAAAGAATCCGCCTAAATTATAATTGGCCAGGAATAACAAAAGACGTAGAAAAATACATTGCAAAATGCGAATTGTGCCAGAAAAATAAACTATCGCGAAGAAATAAAGTACCGTTAATAATCACAGATACGCCTACTAAACCTTTCGAAAAATGCGCGTTAGATATTGTAGGACCGCTAACAGTTACAACAAATGGAAATAAATATCTTTTAACATTTCAAGACAATT
This sequence comes from Formica aquilonia x Formica polyctena, assembly GCA_907163055.1. Lineage (NCBI taxonomy): Eukaryota > Metazoa > Arthropoda > Insecta > Hymenoptera > Formicidae > Formica > Formica aquilonia x Formica polyctena. The sequence continues at coordinate 33,852 of CAJQTV010001024.1, read as the reverse complement.
AGAAATTCAGCAAAGCGATACCGATTCCAAACCAAGAAGCGAACACGGTCGTTAAAGAATTCGTTACAAAAATTGTACTTGAACACGGAATACCGGAAAACATTTTCAGATCAAGGCACAAATTTTCTCAGCGAAATATTTAAAAATACATGTAAATTATTAAAAATAAATAAAATACAAACAGCTGCCTATCATCCGGAAAGTAATGGCACGTTAGAACGATCGCATCAAACATTAGCAGAATATTTAAGACACTACATAAACGAAGACCAGACAGACTGGGACACATGGATACCGCTCGCAATGTTCACATATAATACGACGCCACACACAGCTACGGGGTATACACCCTTCGAAGTCTACGGGCACCAAGCGGATCTACCTACGTCACTGATGAGACCGCCTAAACCGACATATAATTACGACGATTACGCGCAAGAATTGAAAGAAAGACTAGGGCAACGAATCAGCTCGCAAAAGAGCATATCAAGGAAGAAAAAATTAAAGCCAAAAAACAATATGACAAAAGTACTAGAGAAATAAAATTTAAAGTCGGCGACAAAGTACTAATGCATGATGAGACCCTCCGACGCGGACGATCTAAGAAACTTGAATCCGTATGGACCGGACCGTACGTAATAATTGAAAAAAATTCAGACGTGAACTACACGATAAAAGGAGGAGGAAAGCAGTTCGCATGCACATCAATAAACTAAAACCGTTTATAGAAGATTAAAATAAAAACTTACCCTACTCGCCGTTCAAAGTGAGAAATCGCATTCGCTCCAAAGTACGCCTCTGCTCAAGCGTCGCTCGACCTCGCCCTCCAGAGATACCGAGCGTACAGATCTGCTCCAAAAACTAACGACGAGCACCTCGAATGGGTAAAGGCACACCCAACCATAGTCTCCGTAACACCGGAATGAACCCATCAGGGGGCTCATAGCGAGGGGGCACTCAAAAATCGTCAAAACCGTCGTCCACCATATTCATATCGGTTTGAGGAACAATCACCAACATTTCACCATCACCGTCAACCTCTTCCTCTGAAGAGGGAAGATAACGGGATCGATCGATTAAACTCGCGCAAACCATGTTCACTAAACTCTCAGTAAAACGCGACTGAATAAAAACCAAACGACGCTAAAAGCTAGCAAGCAGAAAGGCTAAACTCATAAAATGAGAACCGATAAGACGGTTATATGGAACATTTTAATATAAAATTACAAGATACTCGTCAGCTAGAACAGCCGACAGGCCGAGAGTCGCACGGGGCAATGTGAACCGGATTCACCTTACAAAATCCAAGAATTTCTACACAACCCCGGCATATATTTCGAGAAAATCGGACAAATGCAACAAGTCATAAAAACGTGGAAATTAGTTATTAAATTAGATATAACGATGCTAAACGACAAAGCATGGCAAATAAATCAATACATCCAACAAACCAACGAGATGTGCGAACAAATAAAATCGGAATTCCACCATAAACGTACTTGCGATAATTTAAAAGAAATCGTAAAAAATGAGTCGAAACAATTAACAAAAATTGATAACTCTAATAAATACGCTATATAAGACACGGACGAACAGACGTAGAGGCCTCGTCGACGGAATAGGTGAAATAGCGAAAACATTGTTCGGTACAATGGACGCGAAAGATAGAGAATTAATAAACGAACAGTTAAATCTCTTACGAAATAATCAACAAACCCTTCAACATGTCGCGAAAAATCAAATAAAAATCTTAAATAGTACAATAGTACACCTAGATAAACTAGAAAATATATTAGACCATAACGGTAAATTATTAAATCATTATGTTCGAGAATATAGTACTCGCGAAGAAATAACCGAACATTTTACGGTAATCATCGCGATGATAACAGATTTAATTCGGGATGCGGAAGATGTAATAGAATATCTTACGTATGTACGCAAGGGCACTATGCATCCCGTACTAACACCTATTAGCGATATTATAACACATTTAAAGGAAGCAGCTATCCAATTACCTCACGGTTTATATTTCCCTTTCGAAATCCGAAACGACGAATGGTTTGCACTAGAAGAATACATTAAAATAACTGCATACCATGAAGGATCAATCATATTTACTGTATTGCGATTCCCGCTAATTTCACAATCAGTGTATGATATAATAAAAGTAACCCCATTACCTACTTACGACAACAAAAATATATTTACTTAAGCAGAAGTAAGAAACGAAATAATCGTAGTTAATAGAGAAGGATTAACGTATATCATAATAACTGAGGACGACTTAAAAAATTTTATCTAAATAAACTCTAGATACATATCCGACAAAACGCAACCAATACACCGTATTAATCCAAACGCGCCGTGCGAAATACATATGTACTTGCAACAACAAAGCCAAACAGAGGCCTGCAAAAGTAAACATATAATTGCGACAGAAACGATATGGATACCGTTGCGACAGTCACTTACTTGGTTATATTCAACTATACGCGAACAATCAATAATAATTCAATACGAAAATTATAACGAAATTAGAAAAATAATTAAAGGGACAGGGCAAATCACACTTCAAAATAAATGTAAATTAATAACAACGGAAATGACGATCCAATCAAAGAAAGTCATACAAGGCAACGAAATAGAAACGTATTTACCGGAAATTAATATTACATTTATACGGGACAATACAGACATACTAGACACGAAACAACAAAACATCGTACAGCATTCAGAATTAACAGAATTAAAAAATAAATTAAAGGATATAAACAACGATTTGCAAAACACTAACGACAAATTCTTTACGCAAAAACAATTCGTATATCCTATGGTGACAAGCGGAATAACCACAATAATTATAATAATATTAATAATTTATATAATTATAAAAAATAAAAAGAAACATACGAAACGACCGTCAGACAGGATATACGAAGAAGACACCACGTATATCCTACGGATTCCCAAAACCCATACTAAAACATAGTTTAAGTACACGATTTTAGATAAGTATAGGAATAATAAGAAACGATTATACCTCATATTATATACAGGAAAAATATTGTACATTAGAATAAGAAAAAAATAATTTTGTTTGTTTTGCGAAAAACATCACTTTTACACCTCCGTTTTTCTTTTTTTACAGGGGAGGGATGTTATAGCTCGAAAAGGCTATATATACAGGGTGTCCTAGACCACCCATACACCCCTTTTTTTTCAAAAACTAAGCATTTTAGAGAAAAACGTTTTCAACAAAAATTGTATGGTTTTGAGGGGAACATAAGATGGTGTCATTGGTTTGACCTTGGATGGCATCGTTAAGGTCAAGTCCAGGACACCTTTAATTTCTCCCCTATTAGTAAAAAAAAATTAATTGTTTTTAAGAAAAAGTATATAATTATTTACAATGTATTTTTTTAAACAATTATTTGTTTTTTTCTTTACACTATTTAATTTGTCTCATTATTCTGTACATAAAAGTATTATGGTAAGATTATCGAGAACTAAATATTTTACGAGATATTTTATTTTTTATATCAAAATATGTCAGATTAAATTATAAAATAACTCAAAAAGTAGTTAATGAAAAAATACTTTATTATAGTGTTTTGGAAAGCTCTCGATATAAGCTATAAGAATATGCATTAAAAAATAGGGGATTCCATTTAAGAAATTAAAGGTGTCCTTGACTTGACCTTAACGATGCCATCCAAGGTCAAACCAATGACACCATCTTATGTTCCCCTCAAAACCATACAATTTTTGTTCAAAATGTTTTTCTCTAAAATGCTTAGTTTTTAAAAGAAAAGAGGTGTACGGGTGGTCTAGGACACCCTGTATATACACGAATTATTAGATATATATTATTTTAGAGATATATTATTTTATACGGTAAAGCATTGCTCAACGTGTAACGCGAATACAGATCACGTTACGAACGTTGACTGAGCAAAGCGCTGACAACGCGAGCCACGCGCGAAGCCCGACCGACCTTGCAATCACTTCATTGCGAAAACGCGGAAATCAGGGCAAGCGGAATAAGGACGTTGCGAAAATGCAACGTAGAAGTCCTACTTAAAAGCGAAATAAAAAGGAATAAGGAAATTGCGAAAATGCAAGCAAAGAAGTCCTATTTAGAACTCCTTAGCTTGCATCTGGATCTTACCGCCAAAATCGAGCGACACGACACGTGGCCCGGCCGCCAAACGACTCCCTCCCGGGAAACCAAGGGGAGATAATAAAAAGACCCATCGCTAACAAGCGGCGGGCAGTCTTTATCATTAATTAACATTACACGGGCAGTCAATAACGCTAATTATGGGAAACTATCATATTAAATTAAAGCCACGCAGTCGGCAGAAAGAAATACGAAAGATCGAGGAGTGAGTCTCGCGACCGAAACTCGACTCCAGACACGCGCACGCGAAGATATAATGATCGAGAGATTATTGATTCTAATATCGATCGCTTCATCTTATTTATACGATCCTCGCGGGGGGTCAATACCTCCTCCGCGCCTCCCGCGACGAATAGCGGGTGTCATGTGTCGCGTGTCATTACTCGAATTGCGCTATTCGTTGCGGGAGGCGCGGAGGGGGTATTGACCCCCCGCGAGGATCGTATAAATAAGATGAAGCGATTGATATTAGAATCAATAATCTCTCGATCATTAGCGATTATTAATAAGCGCGAATAAGATATGGCAGCGTACACAAGTCACGAATATTACGACATGCTAATGACACTTGGCGAGTGTCACGGGCAGCAGAATCATGCTGCAAGAAGATACGCCGAATTGTATCCAAACCGAAGACATCCATCGGGTCATGTCATACTTACAGCAGCTCAAAGACTGTATGATACTGGCAGTGTCCTGCCGAACAAACAGGGCACTGGGAGAGATCGTTACATTAGAAATGTACGGAATACGGAGAGAGTCGTACGTGCTTTCGAGGATAATCCCGAAACGAGCATTCGGGTAGTTGCTCGAGAAAATGACTTATCTTGTACAACCGTACAAAGAATATTAAAAGAAGAAAAGTTGCACGCGTTTCATTATACACGCGTGCAACATTTACGACCAGCAAATTACCTCGCAAGACAAACGTTTTGCGAAAATTTTCTGCGAAATATCGATCGAGATCCTAGATATTCCTCTCGTGTGATATTCAGCGATGAATCGCTATTCACACAAGAAGGAATTTTTAATGTGCATAATATGCACTTTTGGAGCGAGAAAAATCCCCATGTCACACGACTTCGAAATTTTCAAACCCGTTGGAAGATTAATGTGTGGGCTGGAATAATGGGCACTGAAATAATTGGTCCAGTTATTCTTCCAGATGTTTTAACTGGAAGAAGTTACGTCGATTTTTTAACAGAAAGTCTACCAGATTTTCTAGAATATGTGCCATTATTTGAAAGAAACGAAATTATCTTTCAACAAGACGGTGCTGGGCCGCACAACGCCAGGATCGCTTCGAATTATTTAAACGAGCATTTTCCCGGACGCTGGATGGGTCGGTACGGCCCGATACGTTGGCCCGCAAAATCTCCGGATCTCAACCCCCTTGATTTTTTCCTATGGGGATATTGTAAGGAAGTAATTTATAAAACGCTTCCTGAAAATATCGATGAGCTAGAGACAAGATTACGACATTCTATTTGGGATATCGACGAAGAAATAATGCAGAACGTCGAAAGAAATTTATTAAAACACATGAGAGCTTGCGTTAGAATGGACGGCGGGCATTTCGAGCATTTGCTCTAAATTTTTTTTTTAAACAATCCGCTCTTTTCAGAGCGACCAATATATTTTAACGTTGGAACATCTGATTTGAGCAGAATAAAAATAAATTTTCCCAAATGTAATTTATTAATTACATTATTCTTGCGATCTTGCGATTGACTGAAACCTTCGCATCATAAATGCAATAATTTCGAAAACGTAATAATGTATAATACATGCTTTTTAAAATAATAATTATTTATTATAATTAGAAATAGTTATTAATTATGATAAATAATTAATTTTTTTAAATACGTCATTATACGTTTCATGTTTTCTACCGCATTCGCAATGCGAAGGTTTTAGAAGATCGTTCATCTTATCTTGCATCGATCACGCGCCACGCGCACGTCGTAACTTGCATATCGCTACATGTCGGGTACATGTCGCGTTTCTCGGCGGCGCTAGGCAACGTAACAATGTGGTCGCGCAGTCTCCGCGGTCCGTCGCTAAATAATAATAACCGTGCAGCAGTTAACAATACGTAGCATGAAGATTCGCTGTGAGTGAGCAGGTGAGTGAACAGGTGAGTGAGTAAGTGAGTGAATGAGTGACTGAATGAGAGAGTGTATGAGTGTTGTGTAAAAGAGAGAAAGAGAGCGAGAAAAAAGTGTATGCGTATGTGCGTGCGTGTGTATAAACGTCTCTCCCTGCTTCCCTTCCTCACTCTCTCTCTCTCTCTCTCTCTCTCTTTCTTTTACGCACATACACTCCGCCATACACACATCGCGTTAGCAATCAGCTGATTGCAGTGTCCAACGGCCGGCGATCCGTAACAACTTTTGTTAAAGTGACGTTATTTTAAGAAACACGTATTCTTGACATAATTCTGAGATATTTTCTTCTTTACCAAAATTTTATTTAAAGCATAATTTTATGTTGTAAGATAAAATAGTTAGCGACTCATGCGGTGGTAATCAGACGGTCAGCCGTGCCGGGCGCTCGCGGCGCGCCGCGCCGCGTCGCGCCGTGCTGCTCCTGCTTGCCTTCTGTACTCGACGCGTGATTTGCTAACTATTTTTGCTTATAACTCAAAAATCACGCTTCAATTCAAATTTTAGTAAAGGAAAAATCGACTTAGAATTGTATCAGGAATACGTCATTTCACGGACGGAAGGTTGTTCCGGAACACCCTGTATATATTTATTCCGAATACAAAAGTGTCATTTTTATTTATAATAAAATCAGTGAGTTACTCGGGCGGAGCCCGAATTCCCAAATTCCTTCCGGCAAACGATCCTAACTACCGTGCCTCTCCGGAGGCATAACAAGAACAAACCTTGCCATGCACGGCATGACAGCAAATTTACAACTTTACTTTATTACAAACTTTACAAAAATATAGTATTCTGCCGATAGTTCGTTTGTTCATTGCTATGCGACGTGCTATATGCATCCATCTCGTATTTAATTTTTAGTCATGAGAAGTATATAAAGCTTGCGAAGAACAACTGGTAGAAGATTAAAAATATAATTATTTCTATCAGTTCAATTACTGATACAATCCCAACATAGATAATTCAGATATTGGACTGATTGTTTCTCTTAGGTCGGGCAGATAAATGTCTGAAAAAGTTTAAATCATTATTTATTGTTTACTTAAAATGTAAATATATATATATATATATAATTCATATATTCATCATATTATGAATTCATTTTCAATTATTCATATATTATCATCATCTCATAATTATAATAAATGTCATCTAAGACTTCGTCTACGCGGTCGCATAGTTTCTAAACGACACGTCAAACAACGGATTGTTTCACAAAAAAATAGTCCTCTCTGCGAGATTTATCGCTTCTCACAATTTGTCATAGAAGTCCTGAATCACTCACCCCGTATAGAAAATTACTACAAATTTGCTATCACGCCATGCACAGCAAGGTTTGTTCTGATCTTGTTACAAATTTGCTATCATACCGTGCATAGCAAGGTTTGCCCTATTCTTGCCACAAATTTGTTGTCATGCCGTGCACGGCAAGGTTTGCCCTATTTTTGCCACAAATTTGCTGTCATCCCGTGCACAGCAAGGTTTGTCCTGTTCTTGCCACAAATTTGCTGTCATGCCGTGCATGGCAAGGTTTGCTCTATTATTTGCGTAAAATGTGCATCACACTATTGCGACAAGCCTTGCCAGCAAAAGCTAAGCTTTTTGCGGACACATCTTGCCACAATTTTGCTGCAAAAGCATGTTTGGATTTGCTGCAAACTTTGCGCAAAGTTTGCATCATTTTGCTTGCTGGGTAATTTTAAAAATTGATTAGAAACTCTTGTTACGTCCAGACTCGAGGAAGGATGAGTCGACGGAAGGGCGCAATTATTAGGTGTACAAATAAGTTTCCGCCGTTTGACAAAAGTTGGCGCCACCAGTAAGTTATGGTTAAAATTGTCAGATGTAAAACGTCCTTATCGTAAGATTGGACATCAGTCAATAACATAACCTTAAAATATTAGTGATTTTTTATCAGTATAATATATTCTTTTGTGTGCGAAAATGTCGAGTTTTGAGCCGAATAAGCGTCATTTGCGGGAACTTTTGATTTACTTCTTCAATTTGAAGAAATCTGCAGCTGAGGCGTATCGATTGCTTGTAGAAGCATATGGTGAGGCTGCCTTAAGTGAGAGAAGTTGTCGTGAGTGGTTTCAAAAGTTTAAGAACGGTGAATTTGACATCAAAGACAAAGAACGTAGCGGGAGGCCGAAAGTGTATGAAGACGCGGAATTGGAAGCATTATTGGATCAAGATTCGTGCCAAATGCAAGAAGAACTTGCACTTACATTGGGAGTGACTCAACAAGCAATTTCACATCGGTTGAAATCATTGGGATTGATTCAAAAACAAGGAAATTGGGTTCCATATGAACTGACGCCGAGAAACGTTGAACGCCGATTGTTCACATGTGAAATGCTGCTTGCCAGGCATAAACGAAAGGGTTTTCTGCACCGTATAGTCACTGGTGATGAAAAATGGATCCACTATGATAATCCAAAAAGGAAGAAATCATGGGGACCACCTGGCCATGCTTCAACATCTACAGCTAAGCCAAATATTCATGGAAAAAAACTCTTGTTATGCATTTGGTGGGATCAGCTTGGTGTCATGTATTATGAGTTGCTCAAACCGAACGAAACCATTACTGGGGCTGTCTACCGAACACAATTGATGAGATTGAGTCGAGCACTCAAGGAAAAGCGCGCCCACTACTCCAGATACGACAAAGTTATTCTCCTGCATGATAATGCTCGTCCACATGTTGCGGCGCCGGTCAAAACCTATTTGGAAACACTCAATTGGGAAGTTTTACCCCACCCGCCGTATTCACCAGACATTGCTCCTTCTGATTTCCACATGTTTAGATCGATGGCGCATGGCCTGTCTGAGCAACACTTCACATCACATGAAGATATCAAAAATTGAGTCGATTCGTGGATAGCCTCAAAAGATGAAGCATTCTTCCGACGCGGTATCCATATGCTGCCAGAAAGATGGGAAAAGTAGTGGCAAGCGATGGACAATACTTCAAATAAAACATTAGGTTCCGTTCTTTCACAATAAATGCCCAATTTTTGATAAAAAACGGCGGAAACTTATTTGTACACCTAATATCTTTATTTATCCCGAAGTTAAACGTCTCGTGGCGTTTGGAATCGGGTCGAACGAACTGACACGTCTGAAAAGCTGGTAAACGACTGAGTCGCTATTACGCTGGTTATTCAGACGTTCGTTTGGTGGTCCCTTTTCGGTAAGAGAATTTAATCTCTTTTACACGGGATGGGATCAAGTGCGATCTTTCGACTAGGAATGAGTGGCGGTTAATAAAGAGTTATTTTGATTTTAAATTAACAAAATGTAAATTTATTCATTTTTAAAGTAAATGGTGGATATACATGATTATAAAAAATAAAAATAAAATATTGTTGATTATAATTTCTCGATGACTGTACATGTGTATGTGTGTGTTTTAGTTCCCGGATGTTACATTAATATGGAGGACATCAGTCAGAATGCAGGGGAAAGATTCTATCGTTGACATTTAGGTTCTGACTGGTTAATACAATATAAAAATATATTTGACTAAAGGATAAAAACATAAAATCAAAATCAATATGTATAAGTAAATAAGTGTATATGTTAAGAACGGTCAGAAATATAAAATTGGTCGCTCGCATATGTGTTAGATTAAGTATTCAAAATTTTCTAAGACTTATTGCCGGAACGGGTTGATAATTTAAAAGAATGAAACATTCTTCGGAAAGTTTTGATTTAATTAAAAAAACAAGGCAAAAAGGAGGAAAAGAAAAATTATTCAATAAAACTTACTTTTTTAAATAGTAATTCAGAGGTGGAGGGGTGGCGAATTTGTATGGTGTTTCGCTCTGTGTCTCATGTCGGCAGCCCGATGTTCGATTCGTGGTTGCTCTGGAGATGATGCCAAGTGAGGACACTGGTGGCACAAGTGCCTAACTCGCGAATTACGGTGCAAAAGCACAGAGTAAGACTGCGTGAAGTTGAAGACCGGAGAATAAGTGCGAATGTCTCTTCGAGTCCCCTTTATATAATTCTCTTTTCGGGATGTATTTTAATTCTAAGAGTGGGAATCTTCCAAAACTTCAACGAATTGAAATTGCGCAGAAGTGGGGATTCTTCACCTTAACGAATTAAAAATTGTGCTAGTGTCCTCATTAGGCGGAGTGTTTATCCTACTTTTCGAATTTTCACCCGTGGTGATCGTCGATTAGTGATCTCGATATCAGTTCAGAGTCCCTTGAGCATTAGATTTCCCTTGCGCACGTGATCTGATTAGAAAAGGTCTTACTTCCTTATGATTATTTTTATCAATATTAGTGCAGCTGTATTTACTGAATATTTCGTTACAGAAGTTTCGTCATTATTGATTTAGTTGTATTCGTCAGATATTTCGTTAGAAGGAGTTTTATTATCTTTTTGGTATCAATTTATTCTTCCGCTGGAAAATTCTATTGCGAGAATATCTACTGATTTTTATTTATTTTTAGGCGACCGGCGCGGTTTCATCACCGGTCTCTCGCGTCTTTCTCATGGTTACTCATAGATATAGATATTAACAAATGACTAAATGTTTAAGGAATGTGTGACGCAAGATGCTCTATTTACCGAACGACTCATTTTTATCATCGATCGATTATCATTGCCGCAACTTTGCGGAAGGAAGGAATCGTGGAGTCGCCAGGACGTAACATTCTGTTTAACAAAATTCATCATAAAAATCACAATTAAAACGATATTTTTGAGCGTTCGGAGACTGGTACATTAAAAATACCAGTGGTCGCCGGACGTATGTGCAAATAATAATAAAAACAGACAAAAAGAAAAAAAGAGAACAAAAAAGACTATAAAAAGTTAAAGAAATTGAAGAAAAGAAAACAGAGAAAGCTGAAAATGATACAAATAGAAGAAAAAATATTTTACGTGAACAGAAAAAGTCATTAAAAAAGTGTCAAAGAAAAATTAAACTTTATTTAACTAATTATATTATTATGTATTATTATTCGGTCTGTTATTTGCATGTTCACTGTTGTTAAGAAATTTAGCTTGTAAATTAAATGCTCTGCTTTATGTTTCCAGGTTATGCAACAAATTATTTTTATAATTGTTGACAAAAATAAAATATCGTTAAGTATAAATACCAATTTAAATTAGAATTGTATTTTGTCATTAAATATCTATTTATATCAATATTTCTCAGCATATTAATCTTCTAGTTATGGTCGGACACTGGAACAAGTTATGTCCAGACACAGGGCCGTAACCTATTTCAGCTGTCCGGCCACTGGTACATTGACACGTTCCATTATTTATGTAAATATTTAATTAATAATTGATATATATGGGTTCAAATAATTTTTCCCTGCTTAAGGGAATCTTAAGCTTTCGATTGAATGCAAATATTTATATTAAAAATCTTTCTAATATTATAAATTGTATTATTTGTGACGACCTACGCTTAAACGTCCGGCCACTTATGTCAATCTCTAATGCACGAGTCAGAAGTTGGCAAGGCAGAAAGTGAAAAGGTAGACGTCGCCCGCGATATTTCAAGTCGATAAAACTCGTATAATATGTAAAATATTTACATTATATCATATATCATTGTATTCGTTTCAAACAGTGCTATAACTTTTATCATATCGAAATATTCACATTATTATAAAAAAATTAAGCATACCTCTCCGTTCGTTAATACAGATAGCTTTTGAAAGCAACCATTATGCTCACAATAGAGTTCAGTTTGAACTATTTAATTTGATATATATTTCTTATGGTCTATCTCTTTTAGTTTAAAAGATAAAAGGAGGTGGCCACTTTTGGTGGGTCACCCTGTATATCAGGATATTTTCATAAAAAACATATACATATATACACTTACAATTACAATGTGCTTTTGAAACTTATTAAAATCTATGTAATATATGTGTGTATTATAGGAAATAAAGTATATTAATAATTCTTCAATTTATACCATCGAATTATTTTGGCCCTTTTCTGTATCTTCCCTATTTTTCGAGATATTTGCCTGGGGCATTTAAAATGGCACACCATGTATAATGTACAACAGTGCTGGGATTTACTTGCACATTTCGGCCCGATTCCGTGGCTCACGCCTATTGCCCCCCACTCACCGCTCGTGCGTTAGCAACGAGTCGCCAGATACGCGTAACTAAGGAGCGCGACGCTTTGTCTCAGGAGCGTCCGTATATAAGAATGCCCAAATATAATAATAAGACAATACTTTTCTATAATTAAAAGTTTTTCTTCAATATTTTATATCAATGAAATATAAAATATTGAAGAAAAATTTTTAATTTTGAGAATTTTCGCGGTGCATTTAGAAAAGTATTGTCTTATTATTATATTTGGACATTCTTACATATGAACGCTCCTGAGACAAAGCGTCGCGCTCCTTAGTTACGCGTATGTGGCTACTCGTTGCTAACGCACGAGCGGTGAGTGGGGGGCAATAGGCGTGAGCCACGGAATCGGGCCGAAATGTGCAAGTAAATCCCAGCACTGATGTACAAATATGTTTTCGATTACAAATACGTATTTAATTTATTAACACGTTCTACATTCTTGAATCTGTGACCAAATCTTGAATAATATACGTATACAAATACAATACGTATTCGATTTATTAACATATTCTAGATTCTTGAATCTATATGATTAAATCTTGAATACTCTTGATTTAATGGAGCCAACTAAATTTAATATTTGATTACTATCAAATGTTTCATTCTCTGAATGGAAAAAGGATTCTTAGACGCAATGAAAAGACATGAAGAAAAATTTAAATATTTTTTTATTATATAAGACTTGTATAAAATTTCTTATAGACAATATTTAATAAGTTTTTTATAAGCCACAAAAGTCCATTATTAAAATTAAACTAAACTGTAACGATTTATATATAAACCTTTGTTATCAGGAAAATGTCTTATATCTATCAACATATTGTTGCGTCCCTGCGAGTCGTCTGTGGTAGTTAATCCTGAAGTTGCTCCCGTCTTTAAGAGATCATCTCCAAACACGTTGCTAAGGGTTGTTGTAAAATAACGGCGGACATCTTGAGAGGGAGATCGGCCATCTTGAGTCTCGCGACGGATGTCATTCCGGGCGGACATATTTGAGATACGATTACCGTTATTACCCGTTTTGTGTTCCTTGTTTAATTGTGTGTTCTGTGTTATTATTAAAGTTCCTTCTGTTCTTTTAAAAGAGTGTTAATCATTTACGTCGCGGTACGCGAGTGCCGTTTGTGTCGCGCGTGTTCGAGTATTGTCAAAGTCGACGCGCGGACGCAACAATATATAGAATGTCCCAAAATTTGCGACTTAAAATGCTATAATAGTTCTCAAAATACTATAATAAAGTTCTCGACAAATTAAGAAATAAAAGTATTTGCTTAGATATTACCAACTCATGAACAGTTTTTTGTTCATGAGTTGCATATGAGTTGCATATGCATATGCGATACTAGTACTATTGCACTTACTAATACTACTGCACTTTACTAATACTATTGTGTGATTCACAAATGGGCAACTGTCTAAACGTAGCCTGTAATTAACTAACTTTAAATCCTTATATCCTCAAAATAATTGCTTGGAATAAAAAAATCACAATTACTATTATTTTTTAATTTGTCGAGAACTTTTCTGCTATTTATTTTGAGTTGTAAATTTCGGAATATATCGTATATAGAGAGCAGATAACATATAAGATGTTTATAATATTGTAATGTTACAATATTAACATGCTGTTCACAATTGAAACATAAAATTTCGTGTCTAAATTTCAACGGCGAACGTCGCTGTTATATTCAAACAATTGCCTCAAAAATCAAAACACGAGCGAGAACAAACAGCGTCGCGGTCACCCGCTCGGTGCGTGATCGCGTTATTCTTATAATGAAAAACCGTGACAAACACCTGGTTCTAGAACGTTCGATGCCGAAAAATCTTGTTATTCACATCGGCAGAGCGCGAGTTTCCGCGGTCGGTCGATTTAGTCTGCCTACGACAACGATTCGAGCACGATCGAAACTCATCGATTTTTCTCATTCGCATTTCGCTGATCCTCGCTCGTGTCGCGTACTCAGTAGGCTTACTCGTCTCAACATCGCTCCGAATTGTCTCGCATCCGATCGCGTTCATCTTCTCGCGGCGGTCAATTCGGGAAAATCTAACACTGTATTATTTACTTCTTTAGTGCTAAGACATTGTGAACGCAAATTGTTTGGAGTCCGAGAGTCGACGCTCGTTATCCGCATCGCGAATGTCCTCTGCCTCGCGCTAAATTCCATCCGGCGTCCGCGTGCAAGATTTCCGTTCTCGCGAGAGTTTCTAGCAAGAAGCTCTTCATCAAGATTTCCGAACCGCGAAAGAGGACAGTAATTAACAGGATTTGAAGATTTCCGTTGGAAACGCGGAATACGTGCCGTCGCTCACTCCTATTGTCCAAAATAAAAAGGAATAGTTAAAACAATCTGCACTCGAGTCTTTTCTAAAATCTCCTTGTCCTATTATCCGTTGATCCAGCGGATCTACGGATTCGCGTTACACACAGCTTCTCGCTCATCTCTGAGCGTTTCAAAAGATTCGGGCGATCTCGTCGAGGTCGACTCCCGAACACATGCCTTTATAATAATCGAATCTTTTTCTTCTGCTGATTTTTTATCGTGTTTCGGTGTTTATATCTGATCAAAGATATTATAACAAAAATTTAATATAACTTATTGTTAATATAAAAATTTAAAAACAAAATTTTTTGATGAATGATATAATAAAATTTTTTTTCAAATAAACAAAACTTAATTAAAAAACATGCAATATTTTCAGATAATTTCTCATATCTTAATTTCTAGTTTTAGACAATACGTCCATATCTTCGTTATTATACATATAATCAGGTAAATTCAGTTTTACATGTATCGCTATGCCTTAACATTAATCTTATCTTTCAACTTTTTGCAGGTTTTTCTGACATATATTTTGGACTTATATCTAATCAGATAAGAAATATTAATTATTTTAAAAAACAAAACATGAAAAATGTTAAATTATTAATATTAAATTATCTTTATTATTAAAACTTATTAAAATTTGAGTTATTCGAATTGAATACAATTTTATATTGTCTTTTAAAAGTGCTAAAACGTAATCATTTATCTAATTATAATTAATATTAAAAATATATTTAATATTTTTCATGTTTTGCTTTTAACTACTTTTGCTTTTAACTACATTAATTTTTTGCTTTCATCTGATTATTGATCCAAGATTTTATTTGAGCGTTTGTTTAATACTGGATACTTAACTTTTACTTCGTTAATTTGACGAAAAGATGGTAACTTGTTACTTTTTATATTAACAGAAAACGAAGATAAAGCTGCTGTGCGTTCATCGTCAGTCCATCGGATTTTATTAATTTTTTTCCTTTTAGAACCACAAAAGGAGATACTGAAATAATAAGATTACGTTAGTCTAATCAAGCGACGCGGTAGCGTTGCCAAGTATATGAAAAAATTTCTTTCTGGCTTGTCAACGGTTTGCCTATGTACAGGGGCCGCGGCGCTACCAAGTAGCTTATCCGGAATTTTAGGTCTAATAAACTTTTGATTAAGATATTTTAATAACTAAAGCCATAATAAAAAAACTAATGGCACTTTTATTACCCAGATAGCCAAGTCTGTTCGAACAGATTTTGCCAAACGTCTGCTACAAATTTTTGTCAGCAGAAAGATTCCAGATTGTATACAAAGTCTGTTATATCAAATAATAATAGCAGAATGTCAGCAGAAATGTTACAAAACCTGCTGACATAATTTGACAGCAGATCAGTAGCAGAAACCAAGCAGGATTTGCATAGAATTATTATAGCAGATAGCCAGCAAAAACCGAGCAGGATCTGCACAACGCAATTTGATGTCAAATTGATAGCAGAAATCAAACAGGATCTGCGCGCCCGCAATCTGACGGCAGATTGGTAGCAGAAATCGAGCAGGATCTGCTAACATGACTTGACATCAGATTGTCGGCAGAAATCGAGCAAGATCTGCGTGCGCGCAATCTGATGGTAAATTGGCAGTAGAAATCAAACAGAATCTGCAGCTTTTAGCATTCATATAATTTATTGAAATAGTATAGTTTATTCGCTTACAGCTATGCGGCGCACTATTCACTTTCCCGTATTCAAGTTCTTGTCACGAGCGTATATAATGCCTGCAAAATGCGGCTAATAACATCGTAATTATTTCTATCACTTTAATTTCTGATACGACTCCCATACCGGGAATTCAGATATTGAACTGATTTTTAGAAAATCAGACAGATAAATGTCCGATTTTCACTTATTCGGAAAGAAATTATTCAAATAAGTGAAAATCGTTTGTTATTATATCTATTTAAGATATAAAATAGAAATTAACTTCCATATAAATAAAATATTTTAATTTTGATTTAATTTCATAAATTAAATTATTCAAATTTTCCTATATATATTACATTAATATATATTATTAATATTATAAATTTATGTTATTAATACAAACGTCAGAAAATGACATCTCGTGAAGGTGACATATCAACTATTGACGTCATTTTTGAATCTTATGAGACCTAACTTTAGGACGTCTAATTGATTATTTTGTGACCAATTTACTGTCATTTTGCTACTTGGAATCGAGACCTTTTAAATGTTTAAATCCATTTAAATGTACCATTTTATATAAATGTCTAGAAACTGCTTGATTTCTGCTGTCAATCTGCCGTCAGATTGCGCGCAGGCTCTGCGTGATTTCTGCTGCCAATCTGCTCACATTGCCTGTCAGCAGGCTCTGTCAACAAAACCTGAGCTTTATGTGGTCACAGATGGCTATGGTTTTGGCATGGAATTCTGATTAAATTTGCTGCCAATCTGCGCGCATGCTGCTAGCATTTTGCTATCTGGGTTTGCTATATGTATATATACATATAATCATAAGTTTCAGACTCTCACGTACGTATGCTCGCACGCACACACGCAAAGCAATTTTGTCCCTCAAGGCGCATTTGCAGCGCTCATGTACGATTATTCACTTGAGTGTGCAAATACGCCTTGAGAGACAATATTGTGTATATACGTGCATATGTATAAGATAATAAGGGTGGAGTTCCGAAAAGATCCCGTCTCCGATTTTGATGAAACTTTGTGAAAAGCTTCCTTTCAGATTGAAATAAAAGATCCTAAAAGGAATTTTGGCGACTCCTACAAGAAAGTCATTTTTTAAGAGAAAATGGGGGTGTAGTTCCGAAAAGTACTCACCCCCGATTTTTTTGAAATTCAGTATTCTTACGTATTTTGATGCGCTGATTACGAATATCACAGTAAAAATTGGCGACTATTTGATTTTCATGGTGAAAACTATGAAAAACCTATAAAAATTATAGTTTTTTACGCTTATCTCAGTAAATACGGAAAATCATGATAAATGTTTTAGACAAAAGTTTTAGATCTCACAAAGATAAACATTTTATGTCCTATTCATTTTTACCGTACGAGTGATAGTTTTCGACAAAAACGACGGACTCTAAATCTTATATCTGTCCTCCTATCTAAGCATGTACTTTGCAGTACATATACGATTCCACATGGATTTGCAACTTTCCAGGCAAACCTATTTGTCTAGTTTTTTGGTAGTGGAGCCCCCCGCAGGGGGGGGCGGAACCCACTGTTTCCACGCATACACTTTTCCACGCGAAGCGAGGTTCCACATGGGTTTGCAACTTTCCACGCAAAGCGAGGTTCCACACAAACCTATTTGTTTCGATTTTTGGTAGTGGAGCCCCCCGCAGGGGGGCGGAACCCACTGTTTCTACGCATATACTTTTCCACGCGAAGCGAGGTTCCACATGGGTTTGCAACTTTCCATGCAAACCGAGGTTCCACGCAAACCTATTTGTCTAGTTTTTTGGTAGTGGAGCCCCCCGCAGGGGGGGCGGAACTCACTGTTTCTACGCATACACTTTTCCACGCGAAGCGAGGTTCCACATGGGTTTGCAACTTTCCATGCAAAGCGAGGTTATATATTGGGACTTCTACGCAGTACTGTCAGCCTTTGTTGTTTCACCTATACAGCAATTGGTTTGAGATATATGTTTAACTTTGATTTTCTCGAAACCTATCACTTGTACGGTAAAAATGAATAGGACATAAAATGTTTATCTCTGTGAGATCTAAAACTTTTGTCTAAAACATTTATCATGATTTACCGTATTTACTGAGATAAGCGTAAAAAACTATAATTTTTATGGGTTTTTCATGGTTTTCACCATGAAAATCAAATAGTCGCCAATTTTCACTATGATATTCGTAATCAGCGCATCAATATACGTAAGAATACTGAGTTTCAAAAAAATCGGAGACGGAACCTTTTTGGAACTTTATCCGATAATAATGTAAGGTTATAAGAATATATATCGCGCGGACAAGATAAAAAATGTTAAGATTATATAGTATATATCGCGGAATAATGGAATGAAAAAATGAAAAGTGATAAGAGTATTGCGGAATAAGGCAACAACGAAGAGAAGTGATAAAGTGAAAAGAAATTATTAACGCGGAATAGTGTAAGGAAGAGAAGTGATTTCCTTTAATCGATGTCATATCGAGCAAAGTTAGGTTACATTAATAAAACTATGAGCGAATGCTTACAGTGGACTGAATCTGTGCATTATCAATTATAACATATTTGTGATAAATACATTATGAAAAAAAATGATTATCAATAAATCGAAGGAATATTTGGAGATTTTGGCTGGCCATGTTTTCGATAACGATAAGCTGGTAATTATACGCGCGAACGCGCATTCATGTATATGTTACGTCCTGGCGACTCCACGATTCCTTCCGCGAAGTGTCGGCAATGATCGTCTATTGGTGAAACAAACGAATCGCTCAGTAAACAGACCAACGTAAGGGATCGGTGAGGAAACCATGTCGGTTTTCTCGAGAGATAAATATGTGGGTAGGTACGGGATAGGAGATCTATCGCTTTAGGATACTACCCAACTTATCTTATTTGAAGGTAGAGAAATGAATGTTTTTGTCATTAGGAATATAATTTATTCTGTTCTCTCCATTCCTGTCTTACATTTGTGCCAACGATTTTCTTTATTACAATTGCGATTGAGCGTTTGGTAGTTGTTGTTTACTAGCACTTTACGTGCTCTTCCTCCTCGTCGCCTGGTTTGCGTCGCTGCGTCGATGCCGGTTTTGCGGGGGCTCGTCTGCGTGGTACTGTCCCGTTTAATGGGCGTTCGTCGTAGAGGCGAGACAAGCGGCGGAGGATACCACGGAATCGGAGGCGTGATACTCCGCGGTCGTTTGATGTCCGGCGTGATTGGTCGGTCCCTCTTGGCTTTCGAGCCGGAATGCTCGGTAATTGGTTTTGGCGGGTTAGCGCCGAATAAAGCCTGAAGCCGGTTCTTGCTCCTTTTCTTCCTGGGTAGCAGGGCTCCTGAAGCCGGTGGTTTGTCCCTGGCGGATGGTGGACTGGCGCCGAGGGTCAGGTCCACCGTGCCCAGGTTAATCGGCGACCGAGCACCGGTGACTGGAGGCGACTGAGCGCCGGTTGTTGGAGGCGACGGAGCGCTGGTGGCCGGTGGCGACTGAACGCCGGTTGTTGGAGGCGACCGAGCGCCTGTAGCTGGAGGCGACCAAGCGCCCGTAGATGGAGGCGACCGAGCGCCTGATGTTGGAGGCGGATGAACGCCGACTCTTCTCCGTTTGGCCGAGGTGAAGTGTAGTGGCGTTGGGCGAGTCTTGCGCCGGAGGGCGATCTCGGCCACCGTAGATAGCGAGATGATGCTCTCTATCCGCGGCGTCTTGCAGGGTTTCTTGGCGACTGGCGCCGTGTCGTGGTCCAACGTTTTAAAGCGACTTTGCGCTAGAGAGCAGGCGACTGGCGCCTAGAACTCTCTTCGTGACTTGTCGTCTGAAAGTAGGCGACTGGCGCCAAGAACTTTCTTGTTGTGCTTTCTCTGCAGGGGGTCTGACCTATATTCCGGCCGGACGGCTTTCTACTTGCAGGTTGGCCCGGGCGCCTTGCGCCGCCTAGCGGTGCTGCCCGCAACTACGCGCGGACGCGCTATATGCCCGCCGGACTGCTTTCCACATTCTTGTTGTCCCGAACGCCTTGCGCCGACTAGCGGTGTCTCCCGCACTACGCGCGGACGGGCGAGCGCTTGCGAGAAACGATAATATTTCGCAAATATCGCGCTGCCGTAATTTTGTGGTTGCTGTAGGCCGCCACAAATAAAAATCAATAGATATCCCTTAGTAGAATTTGCCAACGGAAAAAATAAAGAGGCATCGACAAGATAATATAAAATTTTCTAACGAAATACTCAACAAACACAGCTGCATCTATAATAATAAAAATTTTCCAACAAATATTCAATAAACACAGCTGCACCAATAGCAATAAAAATTATCATAGGAAAATAGGACTTTTTTCTAATCTGAACACGTGCAAGGAATCTTCGAACGAATATCGAACTCACCAATGGACGATCACTACGGGTAAAACGTGAAAAGTAGGAGAAACACCCCGCCTAACGAAGACCCTGGCATATTTTTAATTTGCTAAGATTGAAGAATCCCCACTTCTGCGCAAATTCAATTCGTCGAAGTTTTGAAAGATTCCCACTCTTAGAATGAGAATACGCCCCAAAAAGAAGATTATAAAAAGAGAACTCTCAAACACATCACGCTCTTATTCTCCGGTCTTCAACTTCACGCAGTCTTACTCTGTGCTTTTGCACCGTAATTCGCGAGTTAGGCACTTGCGCCACCAGTGTCCTCATTTGGCATCATCTCCAGAGCAACCACGAATCGAACATCGGATTGCCAACATGAGACGCAAAGTGAAACACCGTACAAATTCGCCACCCCTCCACCTCTGAATTACTATTTAAAAAAAAGTAAGTTTAATTGAATAATTTTTCTTTTCCTCTTGTTACGTCCTGGCGATTCCACGATTCCTTCCTTCCGCGAAGTGTCGGCAACGATCGTCGATTGGTGAGACAAATGAACCGCTCAGTAAACAGACCAACGTAAAAGATCGATGATAAAAACATGCCGGTCTCCTCAAGATAATATAAATTTTTCTAACAAAATACCCAACAAACACAACTGCATCTATAATAATAAAATTTTCCAACGAATATTCAATAAACACAGCTGCACCAATAACAATAAAATTATTATAGAAGAATAGGATCTTTTTCTAATCTGAACACGTGCAAGGAATCTTTGAACGAATATCGAACTCACCAATGGACGATCACTACGAGTAAAACGTAAAAAGTAGGAGAAACATCCCGCCTAACGAAGACACTGGCACATTTTTAATTTGCTAAGATTGAAAAATTCCCACTTCTGCGCAAATTCAATTCGTCGAAGTTTTGGAAGATTCCCACTCTTAGAATTAGAATACGCCCCAAAAAGAAAATTATAAAAAGAGAACTCGCGAACACATCAGCTCTCTTATTTCTGCAATTCTAAATTCGAGTGCATTTATTATTCTGCAACTTCCAATCCGAGTACTCTCGTTGTGCGTCGTGACTCGCGAGTTAGTTGTGAAAATCAGTGTTTTCCATCAGCGGGGTCTTCCAACCATCGTCAACTACAACCAACCAGCCAAAGCAGCGCCTAAAGTCGCCAACCTCATATTTCCCACTAGAAAACACCGATTAAAAGTAAGTCGCTACCAACCAATTTTTTGTCACGCGGATTTCAATTAGAATTTATTACCTTATCATTTTCTATAGTGAAAAGGATCACCTTGCGTATTTCGATCAAGCGACTTCATTCGCGAACTAAGCACATACACAGAGTTTATCGCAGGACTCGGAGGGCATTGGTTCGAGCTGATCCACAAACAATTAAGATAGCTAATCAATATATCGCTAAGATTAATTATAATTTAGCCAAAGCGAATAGAATCGTTAGAATAATTAATAACATTGATCACAATTGCGAGTACATCTACACACACTTACACACATTCTAAAGACTTAATTACTCCAAGTTCGCCTCCCCATTTTTCTCCAAGCTACTCCCCAATATATTCCCCCGAACTCTTTTCTCCTGAACCGCCTTCCTCCCCGAGATCATTCTCGTTATTATCTACAGTCCTCTTGAATAATTCACTCCCTTCTTCCCCGCAGTTTTCGGAATCAGACGATTTCGAAAAGGCTATAGAGGAGTTCTGCAATGAACTACCCGACTTAGAACCCGCTTCATCCTATCAGGATTAAATTAAACCGATATATCCCCCTTCATTCTCTTTCTCTATGATTCCATATTTCCTTACTCACACACGCACACATGTTTTTTTTTTTTTTATTAATTAAATCTTCATATTGTATCAACCAGTCAGAAACTAAATGTTAACGATAGAATCTTTCCCTTGCATTCTGACTGATGTCCTCCGTATTAATGTAACACCCGCGAACTAACACACACACACACACACACATTCACACATACTCAGAAGAAAACGAATATTATATTTTTATTTTTTTTATATTATCATGTATACCTATCATTCATTTTAAAATGAATAAATTTATATTTGTTAATTGAAAATCAAAATAAATCCTTATTAACCCCCACTCATTCCTGATAGAAAGATCGCACTTGGTCCCATCCCGTATAAAAGAGATTAAATTCTCTGACCGAAAAGGGACCGCCGAGCGAACTTCCGAAAACAGTGTAATAGCGATTCAGTCGTTTACCTGCTTTTCGGATCTGTCAGTTCGTTCGACCGGATTCCAAACGCCACAAGGCGTTTGACTTCGGGATAATAAAAGATAGTTGTTGCGCCCTTCCGTCGACTCATCCTTCCCCGAGTCTGGACGTAACAGAATAATAAAATGATAAAATCATATTGAAGTACGGTAATTATTTACTATAACGGACCCAGCTCCAATGACGTTAACCTTGACATATGTTGTCAAGGACATAATCCTGAGTAACTTTTCCTTATAACTTAATCGGCGGTCATTTTTTATTAAAAAGTTATTAACAAATAAAGTTTGAGAAATAAAACGTAATTTTTATATGAGTTTGTAATTTCTACGCAAGAAGCGAGGTCCATCCGCATCAGGACGTTGTATAACTCAAATCAAATTTTCAGAAATAGATTTAAGTTAGGTTATATCTTCCGGAAGTGGAGCCCCTCCGTGGGAAGGGGGGGGGGGGCGGAACCCACTACGTTCACGCATATACTTTCCCATTCACACAACAATCGTGAGGTGAACCTCGCTTCGCGTTGTAAAGTATATGCGTGGACACAGTGGGTTCCGCCCCTCCTACGGGGGGGCTCCACTTCCGGAAGATATAACCTAACCCAAACCTATTTCTGATTTAAAACTAAAATTTGGTGTGGGTTACGTTGTATAACTTAAACCAAGTTTTCAGAAATAGATCTGGGTTAGGCTATATCTTCCGGAAGTGAAGCCCCCCCGTAGAGGGGGGGGGGGGCGGAACTCACTGCGTTCACGTATACACTTTCCCATCCACACAACAATTCTGGGCTGAACGTCGCTTCGCATTGTAAAGTATATGCATGGACACAGTGGGTTCCGCCCCCTCCCTACGGGGGGGGGGGCTCCACTTCCGAAAAATATAACCTAACCCAAATCTATTTCTGATTTAAAACTAAAATTTGATTTAAGTTACGTTATATAACTCAAACCAAATTTTCGTTTCGAATCTAACTTTAACTTTAAATATCTTAAAAATTATAAGAGACCGCCGATTAAGTTATAAGGAAAAGTTACCCAGGATTATGTCCTTGACAACATATGTCAAGGTCAACATCATTGGAGCTGGATCCGTTATAGTAAATAATTATCCAATGAGTTGCATATTTATGTTAATATAGCAAAACAAATCTTGGGAATTCTATCAAAAATATTACATTATATACAGTTGAATTGAAAACGTCAGAGTTAGAGCCTGAAATAGAAATGTTAAGCATTAGTCAAAGAAGAGAAATAAGATAATAATTTTGTTTATAAATTACATAATAAAGGTTATTTATTTTTTTAGACTAAATTCTCCAGGGACAAGATTTATTGTTAATCTATTTAACTTTTTTGATATAATGGTTGAACTTATTTTTTAAAACAATGAGAAACGTGGAAATTGATGGTTTATTTGGATAGAGCTGCCTTTTGCAATATAATGTTATCGGAGAACATTAGAATATCTGTCATCGACAAAAAATAGTTCAAATTTGAATCAAAATGAGGAGGAGGAATTGGTTAGTGATACTAAATTGCAGATTTTATTATAGGAACGTATAAAAGTTTATAATAATTTGGCAGCTGCATTGATTAAAACAGAAGCCTACGGTGCAGTTTTAGAAAATGTGAAACATGGAGGTGCCAACTACAACATGTTAAAGCACTACTTAGGAAAGGTATTGCAAAAATCCTAATCTTTTTATTTACTATGTTTAATCTTTTTTAAAATAAGTTTTATTATATTCTTGATTTATATTTTATAATGTAGAAAATTCAAATATGTGTGTATATATATTATGCGTATCATAGGAACAACGCAAATATGTGTGTATATATATTGTACGTATTGTAGGAACAATATTGAGACACAAAGAGGAATATGCAAAAGCTTATGCAATCTCTTCCTGTCTCTCTCTCTATTGAATTCAAAAATTACATCCAGAAATGAAGATATTTACTACAGAATTAATGACCTTAAAGGATAAAAATGCTAAACATGCAGATAAAGATAAGCACCTATATCGCAAAATATTAGGTGTAGTTGAAGATACTAGAAATCCATCAAAGGATATAAAAGCAAATGATAAAAGTAAGTAATTAAGTAAATATAGGTGCAAATAAAAGCAAATGATAAAAGTAAGTAATTAAATAAAAACAGGTGCTTTTCTTTTTCTGCATCTTTAGCAATTTTATCCTTTAAAGTCATTAATTCTGTAGTAAATATCTTCATTTCTGGATGTAATTTTTGGATTTAGTGGAGAGAGAGAAACAGAGAGAAATTGCATAAGCTTTTACATATATTCCCCTTTGTGTCTTAATATTGTTCCTACAATACGCACAATATATATACACACATATTTGAATTTTCCATATGTGAAATATAAATCAAGAATATATAAAACTTATTTTAAAAAAGATTAAATATTGTAAATAAAAAGATTAGAATTTTTGCAATACCTTTCCTAAATAGTGTTTTAACATTTTGTAGTTAACACCTCGAAACATGATTCATATTTTCTAAAGCTGCGTCATGGGCTTCTGTTTTAACCAACGCAGCTGCCAAATTATTATAAACTTTTATAGGATCCTATAATAAAATCTGCAATTTAGTATCACTAATCAATTCTTCCTCTTCATTTTGACTCAAATCTGAACTACCCAGTAAGCAATTTGATAACAAATTGTTGCCAAATTGGCATCAAATTCGCTCAAAACTTGGTAACAAATCCAGTGCCATCTGTGTCCGCATTAAGCTTGTGTTTTGATGACAAAGTTTGCTGACATAACTTGACAGCAAATTGACGGCAAAAACCGAGCAAAGCTTGACATGATTTGACGTCAAATTGGTGGCAATAATCGAGCAAGATCTGCGCAGGACAATCTGACAACAGATTGTCAGCAAAAACCGAACAAATTCTACAGCTTTTGGCCATTCATATATAATAGTATATTTAAATGGATTTAAAGTCTCAATCCTAAGTAACAAAATGATGATAAGTTTTGGTCATAAAATGACCATTAGATAATTAGACATCCTAAGTTAGGTCTCATGAGACCCAAAATATATCACATCTACGGGAGACCATTTTCTGAGACAAATTACAATATTGTTATATAAAATCATATATTAATGTGTTAAAACATATAGGTAAATTTAAATAATTTAATTTATAAAATTAAAGATTTTTTGGGACAGAAATTGTTCGAATAAATGAAAATCGAACAATTATCTGTCCGATTTGCCAAAAATAAGTTCAATATTTGAATTTCCTGTATAAAAATTGTGTCAAAGATTGAACTGATAGAAATATATATATTATAATATTATTAGCATTTTGCAGGCTTTATATACACTCATGACAAAAATTTGAATACGGGTATAGATAATGAATAACGCGCCGCATAGCGATAAGCGACTGAACTATTTTATAATACTTTGTAATAAGCTGCAGATTCAGTTCGGTTTTTGCTGCCAATTTGCCATCAGATTGCGCACTCCAGATCTTGCTCAGTTTTTGCCGACAATCTGATGTCAGTCATGTCAGCAAACTTTGCTCGGTTTCTGCCGCCAATTTGCTGTCTAGTTGTAACGATACCGTTACTAACGGCCTAGCAGGCCGATCCACCGCGCGCTTTTCGAGGCTCGGCGCTTATGGCATCCCTAAGTTCCCACACCCGTGTCGCGGCCCCACCGTAGGGACCACCCCACCATACGTCGAATCGCGCGAGTGGGAGGCAGTGATGCCAGAAACGGGTCCCGCAGGTCACGGCTCAGCAATGGAAGGGGTAACGCACACAAGCGCTAACCGCGTACATGTGCCATATGTACGCAACTCGCGCTTGTGTGCGTTACCCCTTCCGTTGCTGAGCCTTGAGCCGCGGGACCCGTTTCTGGCATCACTGGTGGGAGGCCGGCCGCCGGTATATAAGGCCGTCCGGCGAGCGTATCGCTACCAGTTCCCGATCCCGAGTCCTACCTCGTACAACTCCTGATCCGAAACCTATACCGCGTTACACCAGGCTACGGGCTACCCGTAGTTACGCCGGGTTACCCGGTTGCTAGGACGGTGCACCCTAATACCTAGCGTTACACCAGGTCACGAGCTACCCGTGGGTATGCCGGGCTTCCCGGTTTCTGGGACGGCGCATCCTACCCCGCGTTAAACCAGGTCACGGGCTACCCGTGGTTATGCCGGGCTTCCCGGTTGCTGGGACGGCGCACTCTTAGTTTATAAGACCGTATCGCGCACCGTTCAACCTGGACGACCGTTTGTCTACCCCGCGACCGTTTCTAACGTAAGAACACTTTGGTCTCCGTGTACCTCGCTGTATAAATACCCTGACCTGTTAGATTGTAATACCGCTTAATACATATACCGCGACCTGCTATATTGTAAGACCGTTGTACATATACCGTGACCAGTAAGACCGCTCCGGTCTCCGCGTCCTGATAGACTCTAGTACCGCCTTGTATATACCGCGACCTGTTTATACCGTAAGACCGCACTGTATATACCGTGCATTATAATTGTGGAGCCTTATTACGATTTCCATCAGTGTCGCGCCGACTCCACCTGTACACACGGGCTTCAGACTACATAAGCGCGCTAGCCCTTCTAAGGGTAGGCCGCAGAAATTGCCGACGCCCCGTCCTTCTAAGGATAAGGTAGTCAGGCTGTTGGAAATACGAACGAAGGCCATGCGACACCCGTAGTATTTAAGATCCATTCTGTTCAGCTTAGAATAACCATAGTTTACTTGCATGCGAACACCGCGATCGCAGAACACATTCGCATGAGCCGCGCTCGCTACCCGAGCGCCACGCGCACCAGCCACACGCGGAACTCCGTACGCACCGCTCTTGCATGTCGCATTGTGAATAACAACCGCTCACGCGACACTCTGTACGCACCGTTCCCGCATTGTGCATAGCTTTCAGTGTTAAATATCTTTAATAACCGCTTGAATAAACCTAATTGTTTAACCGCTTATCCCGAGGTAAAGTAAGTTGGAGTTTCCCCCTTCTCCCGAATCCTGGCACCGGCGAGCCTTGATCCGCGGCGTACGGGAAAGGTGAACCGTTACAAGTTATGTTAGCAAGCTTTGCTTGGTTCTTGCCGGCAATCTGCCAGCTTAATCGATGATAACAACTCTTCTACCAAATTTGTAGCCTTTTTGCTGACAATAATTTGTAGCAAGCACTTGGCAATATCTGTTAGAACAGATGTGGCCGACTGGGTACTTTTTGTCGATGACAGATATTCTAATGCTCTCCGATAACATCATATTGCAAAAGGCAGTTCTATCCGAATAAACCATCAATTTCCACGTTTCTTATTGTTTTAAAAAATAAGTTCAACCATTATGTCAAAAAAAATTAAATAGACTAAGTCTTGTCCTTAAAATATTTAGTCCAAGAAAATAAATAATCTTTATTATATAATTTATAAACAAAATTATTACCTTATTTCTGTTCTTTGATTAATGCTTAACATTTTTATTTCAGGCTCTAACTCTGACACTTTCCATTCAACTGTATATGTAATATTTTTTATAAAATTCCCACAAGATTTGTTTTGCTATATTAACATAAACATGCAACTTATTGCTTAGCCATTTGTAAATGACCTAAAAATATTAATTACGCATTAATTACATTTATATATAAAATCTAAATAAACATTCACACCCCAGACAGCACAAAACATCCTCAGGATCATCCTGAATATGTCCAGGATGGTTCAGGACATTTGTAGGATGTTTTAAGATATTATTATAAATATATTTTATGAAAATTTAATATGCATACATGATTACTTTTATTTATGTAAGCTATTTAATATAATTTAGAAATATTAAGTATTATAATAAGTATTAATGTCCTATTAATGTCCACTGGATAACCCCTGGAGGCCTGTAGGATATCTGCCCTGTTTATTATATTGGATGTCCTTTGGATTTCCAGAGGACATATACATGTGCAATTAATTGTTAACATTAATTTCGTTTAATATTAATAATTGAATTTGATGCGCACATTTTCATATATCCAAAATTATTATTTATTTAATATTTCATGAGAAATGTTATTGTGCGCAACATTTCAAAAACGTTACAAAAAATAATATTCAGCCGCTAGTTCGTTTGTTTATCGCTATGCGGCGCGCGATCTCGTATTTGAGATTTGGTCATGAGAATTATATAAAGCTTGTAAAGAGTAATTGGCAGGAAATTAAAAATGTAATTATTTTCTGTCAGTTCAATTTCTGATGCAATCTCAACATAGGGAATTCAGATATTGGATTGTTTAGAAAATATTACACGGCTCAAATCCGAAAGCCAAACCTGATATTGGGGTGATTACGATAATTACGGCCCCCTATTTGAAAGGTCGTTTCTGAAGATATTTTTGACGAGGAACACGGGAAAAATAGTAAAAAAAATTTTCGATTAATAGTTTTCGAGATATATCACTTTAAAGTATTGGACATGATAATAAAACTTTATAAAAACGGATCCAACGATGTTGACCTTGCCATATGTTGTCAAGACCATAATCCTGAGTAACTTTTCCTTATAACTTAATCGGCGGTCTCTTATAATTTTTGAGATATTTAAAGTTAAAATTTTAATTCGAAACGAAAATTTGGTTTGGGTTATATAACGTAACGAACCCGCTGAAGTCCACGCATATACTTTACAACGCGAAGCGAGATTCACCCCACAATTGTTGTATGGGTGGGAGATGGATTGGGTTAGATTCGAAACGACAATTTGGTTTGGGTTATATAACGTGGGTGGGAGATGGGTTGAGTTAGATTAGTTTTTCTCGGGGAGGGGGTGCAGGGAGAGGGGCGACGCCTCTCTTCCGCCCATGCGTACGATTTTTCTAGATATAAATAAATAAATGTGTTAAGAAGATATTTTATAAAACATACATAGTGTTTGAAAATTATATATAATTATATGTAAACAAAAATTAAACAAAAATTAAAATAAATAAAAAAATTAAACAAATTTTAACAAAAAAATGTCTATAATATGTTGATTACTTTCGAAAACTGAATACAAGCATCTACTAATAGTAAGAGCAATGAGAATTTTGTGTTTATGTTCAAAAAACGTAAACAACGCAAGACATTGGTAGTACATACGATTCTAAGCTACACATGGAAGATACTCGCGACAGTGATCTTCACAACATATGTCAAGGTCAAGGTCATTGGGTCCGTTTTGTAACGTTTTATTATCATGTCCAATACTTTAAAGTGATATATCTCGATAACTATTGGTCGGAAAATTTTTTTACTATTTTTCTCGTGTTTCTCTTCAAAAATGCTTTCAGAAACGACCTTTCAAGTAGGGGGCCATAGTTATCGTAATCGTGCCCTGATATTCATGTAGACTACGAAAATATCAAAGAACGTGAACTATTTTTAGTATTACATTTTCAGTACTGGCAATAAATACAGGACGCAATTTTCAGAATTTGCTCCCTGAAACGTACGAAAAATATCTCTAACATATCCCATAGAAATCCTTAGGATGTTCCACAGGATCTCCCTGGATTCTCCAGAGGCTAGTATTCGACTATCATTTACTCTTCCTCAGGACATCCAGAGAAAATCCGAGGATTAAAATGGGATATCCTCAGGATATCCTACATATACATGTATGCGTCCAGGACATACGTCCTGGATGCCCTTTGGACGTCCTAAGGACATTCTTGTGCGGTCTGGGACATTTCCAAAACTAAAAGTTACGAGTAATTCCAGATCCACAAAACATTTGTAGATTATAGAAGTGCTTCGATATGATTTTATCATTTCATTATTCTTTATGCCAATTAAAAATGTGTATTTAATGCTGTTGTTTTTATGATATTTTTGGTAGAATGCTCACAAGATTTATTTTGCTATTAACATAAACTCATTGCTTAGCCATATGTGAGTTAATTTAAAAATATTTATTATGCATTAATTACATTTAAATGTAAAATTAAATAAACATTATATACAAATACGCGTTCGCGGGTATAATTACTAGCTTATCGTTTTCGAAAACATGGTCAGCCAAAATTTTCTATAATCATTTTTCAACAATGTACTTATGACAAATATGTTAATTGATAATGCACAGATTCACTCAAATGTAAACATTTGCTCAGTTTCGCTAATATAATCTAACTTTGCTGAATATGACATCAGTTAGAAGAAATCACTTCTCTTCCTTGCACTATTCTGCAATGTTCTTAATAACTGTTAACCACTTTATTACTTTTCTTCTTGCGTTGCATTATTCCGCGATATTCTTAATAACTGTTAACCACTTTATTACTTTTCTTCTTGCATTGCACTATTCCGCAATATATAAACATATTTAATAAATCAATAAATGCAAAAAACATTTGATCTCTTTTGATTATATCATTTATTAGAATACATTTTAGAAGGAATTATATACTGTTAAAATGTATGCGTTTATTCAATAGAATGGACTTGTGTCATATACATATTAAATGCATGAATAAGAAATAAGTCCATCTTCTTCGTAATAAAAACAATTTCCTTCCTATTGCTTTCTATATTTTGATATTTATTCACTTACACAATTTATATTATTATTATTGATTATACGGTTTGTGGCGGATAATCCACCACCAAGTATAAGCGCATGCCATACAGGGCGCGCGAAGTACTCGCGGGAAACGAAGGTCCACGCGCTAATCACGTGCCGCGCGCACAGCAAGGACCACGCGCTTATCACGCGCAACGCTCACGACATAGAGCACGCGATAAACACGTGCACAGCGGCTCAGGTAGTCGAATACCTAGCCGCGAGGCAGCGATTTGGGAAGATCGCGATCTCGCTATCAGAATACCATCAACAACAGTATATAAGGTAGCGAGACGGCAAGGCATATTAATCTGCTCACGCTTTCGAGAGCGCAAGCACCGATACGTGAGCACGACTCTTTTTGGTATCCGCCTAGAGCGGCTAAAAGCTGTTAAACAGCACATTCGTAGGTCCGCCTTCACGACCGTGCCACCCCGTTCACCAGGGGTTGAGCTACGGCAGAGAGCGGACAAAGATAGCGACACAGAGAGAGCTACAAGCGAACGAGCCCGTCGACGAGTCCAGTGGTCCTTACTACCCTGGAAACTGGAGCCGATCGAACTACCACCAGCAAATTTCACCAGGCCCCCACGGTGCCTCCTAGCTACCTGGGACGTCCGGATAAGGAGATACACCTCACCCTCCTATCCAGGGACGCCACCAGCGAAGCTTACACCACCGGCGCAAACACCGCCCAGGAGCGGACACACACGGGGCGACAACCAAGAGCGGGCCACACAGACGGACCGCCGCAGACTGGTACAGTGATGCCAGAATTGAAACGCGAGCAACATGCAACCGAGGTGGAGGGGATAACACACACAAGCGCAAACAGCGTACGTGTGAGCTCGGCGCTTCGGCTAGCTTCGGTTAACAGAAGAGGACAGATGTACTGTTTTCTGTCTCTCTCCTTCCTACCGAGCCGGCAACGATACGGGCGACGGGAGACGGGCGACGAGCGACGGGCGACGGGCGATGTTGTTTGTTTCTCGATTCTTGATGCATGACAGCGTTAAATGTTCTTTTTACAGCCTATTAATGTGTTATATATTAAACGTTTTCTTTCAACCTTCTTTTTTAATATGTTTTAAATTAAATGATTTTTTACGCTCTTGATAATATATATTTATATCAGAGTTATAAGAGAGAATGCATTATTATATTAAGACAATACTCTGCTTTAATTTTTTTTTTAAATTTATGTCTACTGCATATAAAAGTATTCGAGTAAAATACTCGAAGATTGAACATTATATTAAACATTTCATATTCTACATACCGAGAAAAAAAATAATTTGATAGTAAAAAATTTTGTTTTATTCGAGAAAACTATTTATTGTGAATTTTAATAACGTTTTTGTTTATTGTTAAATCTTTAAGTTTCTTAAGTATAATATATTTATTTAGTAAATATAATAAATATTAAATATATTTTTCTTATCAAAAACAACATCTAGATTATTAAAAAATATTATTTAAATGAAAAGAAATTATACAAAGATAAAAAATGAATATTGTTAGAACAAATCAAATAATTTTTGTTAATAATATACTGAAAGAATAAAAATATATATATTATGCCAGCACTTTTATATATTTAAATAAAAAAATATGTATTAATTAAAGCAGTATTGTTTTAATGTAATAATGTATTTTTTTATAACTCTGGTATAAATATATAGTATCAAAAGGTTGTAAATATATTTTTAAATTGGAGAAATAATATTTGCAATTGTAAATATATTTACAAAGCATTGGGGTTTAACTTAATAAAATAAATAATAAATTTTGGAAATAGTTACAAATTTCATTTATACAACTCGAGATATATAATTTATATGAGAATTAAACTCCTACTTTTTATGCTTCAAACAAACAGTTTACAAATATTTATCGTGCTCAATTCAATCAGTTTAATATTCTGAATCTTGTGTTGAGCTTATATCAGATATATAATCAGAAATTAAACTGATTGAACACTGCTACGCTTTAAATCTTATATTACTAGCCAAACTTTATATCCATTTGTAAGAATGCGAGAAAATACATCATCTAACGAAGAAATTAGTAAATCGCTCACATATTTAAATGAAATGAATTG
>CAJQTV010001023.1:0-13471 GCA_907163055.1 Formica aquilonia x Formica polyctena | reverse complement strand
GTAAGTGAGATATACCGAAGTTTTAATAAACACATCAAGGAAATTGAGGAACAACGCTTCTCGGCACACAGGAGTTAAGATTTTTGGCGAAGTGTACGCAAGTTTCCTTCGTTCGGAACGGTTAGGGAAACTTAGTTACGTATGCCTGTAAGCGAGATTTACCCGATAATTTTCATAACACATCATGGAAATAGAGGAACAACGCTTCTCGGCACACAGAGCTAAGATCGATATGTTACGCACAGTTTCCTTCGTTTCGGAACGACTTAGCCGTTCCGTTCGCTGAAAGCGAGATTTGCCGAAAATTTTCATAACAACATCAAGGAAATTGAGGAACAACGCTTCTCGCACACAGAGCTAAGATCGCGATGTGTCGCAAGTTTCCTTCGGTTCGGAACGACTTAGTACTTACCCTGTAGTGAGATAATACCGAAAGTTTTTTATAACACATCAAGGAAATTGAGGAACAACGCTTCTCGGCACACAGAGCTAAGATCGCTATGTACGCAAGTTTCCTTCGTTCAGAACGACTTAGTTATGTGCCAGTAAACGAGATTTGTCAAAAATTTTCATAACACATCTTGGAAATAGAGGAACAACGCTTCTCGGCACACAGAGATAAGATCGCTATGTACGCAAGTTTCCTTCGTTTAGAAAGACTTAGTTATGTGCCTGTAAGCGAGATTTGCCGAAAATTTTCATAACACATCAAGGAAATAGAGGAACAACGCTTCTCGGCACACAGAGCTAAGATCGCTATGTACGCAAGTTTCCTTCGTTCGGAACGACTTAGTTACGTGGCTGTAAGAGAGATATACCGAAAGTTTTCATAACACATCAAGGAAATTGAGGAACAACAAAGCTTCTCGGCCTCGTACAGAGAGAAGATCGCCATAGTACGCAAGTTTCCTTCGTTAACGGAACTTAGTTACGTACCTGTAGTGAGATTTCCCGAAAATTTTCATAACACATCAAGGAAATTGAGGAAAAACGCTTCTCGGCTCACAGAGCTAAGATCGCTATGTACGCAAGTTTCCTTCGTTCGGAACGACTTAGTTACGTGCCTGTAAGTGAGATATACCGAAAGTTTTCATAACACATCAAAGAAATTGAGGAACAACGCTTCTCGGCACACATATCTAAGAATCGCGTATGTACGCAAAGTTTCCCCTTCGTTCGGAACGATTGTGTTACGTACCTCGTAGAGTTGAGATATACCGAAAAGTTTTCATAACACATCAAGGAAATTTGAGGAACAACAAAGCGCTTCCTCGGCTTACACAGAGCTATGATCGCTTATGTAGCGCAAGTTTTCCTTTGTTCGGAACGACTTAGTTACGTGCCTGTAAGCGAGATTTGCCGAAAATACAACGCTTCTCATAAGTTACATCAAGGCTTGAAATTTTCATAAAAGAGGAAATACAAAACGCTTTCTCGGCACACAGAGAGATCTAAGATCGCCTATGTACGCAAGTTGCCTTCGTTCGGAACGACTTAGTTACGTACCTGTAAGTGAGATAGACCGAAAGTTTTTATAACACATCAAGGAAATTGAGGAACAACGCTTCTCGGCACACAGAGCTAAGATCGCTATGTACGCAAGTTTCCTTCGTTCGGAACGACTTAGTTACGTGCCTGTAAGCGAGATTTGCCGAAAGTTTTTATAACACATTAAGGAAATTGAGGAACAACGCTTCTCGGCACACAGAGCTAAGATGGAACTGTACGCAAGTTTCCTTCGTTCAGAACGTCTTAGTTACGTGCCTGTAAGCGAGATTTGCCGAAAATTTTCATAACACATCAAGGAAATAGAGGAACATCGCTTCTCGGCACACAGAGCTAAAATCGCTATGTACGCAAGTTTCCTTCGTTCGGAACGACTTAGTTACGTGCCTGTAAGCGAGATATACCGAAAGTTTTCATAACACATCAAGGAAATTGAGGAACAACGCTTCTCGGCACACAGAGCTAAGATCGCTATGTACGCAAGTTTCCTTCGTTCGGAACGACTTAGTTACGTGCCTGTAAGCGAGAGAACTAGAACGTCGAAAAATTATGGAAATTGAGGAACAACGCTTCAAGGCGCACAGAGCTAAGATCGATATGTACGCAAGTTTCCTTCGTTCGGAACGACTTAGTTACGTACCTGTAAGTGAGATATACCGAAAGTTTCATAACACATCAAGGAAATTGAGGAACAACGCTTCTCGGCACACAGAGCTAAGATCGCTATGTACGCAAGTTTCCTTCGTTCGGAACAAGTTAGTTACGTGCCTGTAAGCGAGATTTGCCGAAAATTTTCATAACACATTAAAGAAATTGAGGAACAACGCTTCTCGGCACACAGAGCTAAGATCGCTATGTACGCAAGTTTCCTTCGTTCGGAACGACTTAGTTACGTACCTGTAAGTGAGATATTGCCGAAAATTTTCATAACACATCAAGGAAATTGAGGAAACAACGCTTCTCGCACACATAAGATCGGCATGTACGGCAATCCTTTGAGGAACAAGTTACGTGCCTTTAACCGCAGATTTGACCGAAAATTTTCATAACACATCAATGAAATTGAGGAACAACGCTTCTCGGCACACAGAGCTAAGTTCGCTATGTACGCAAGTTTCCTTCGTTCGGAACGACTTAGTTACGTACCTGTAAGCGAGATTTGCCGAAAAATTTTCATAACACATCAAGGAAATTGAGGAACAACGCTTCTCGACAAACAGAGCTAAGATCGCTATGTACGCAAGTTTCCTTCGTTCGGAACGACTTAGTTACGTGCCTGTAAGCGAGATTTGCCGAAAATTTTCATAACACATCAAGGAAATTGAGGAACAACGCTTCTCGACACACACAGAGCTAAGATCGCTATGTACGCAAGTTTCCTTCGTTCGGAACGACTTAGTTACGTGCCTGTAAGTGAGATTTGCCGAAAATTTTCATAACACATAAAGGAACTTTAGGAACAACGCTTCTCGGCACACAGAGCTATAGATGCTGATGTACGCCAAGTTAGCCTTCGTCGGAACGACTTAGTTACAATACGTGCCTGTAAACGAGAGATTTGCCGAAAATTTTTTTCATAAAACACATCAAGGAAATTGAGGAACAACGCTTCTCGGCACACAGAGCTAAGATCGCTATGTACGCAAGTTTCCTTCGTTCGGAACGACTTAGTTACGTACCTGTAAGTGAGATATACCAAAAGTTTTTATAACACATCAAGGAAATTGAGGAACAACGCTTCTCGGCACACAGAGCTAAGATCGCTATGTACGCAAGTTTCTTTCGTTCGGAACGACTTAATTACGTGCCTGTAAGTGAGATTTGCCGAGAAATTTTCATAACACATGAAGGAAATTGAGGAACAACGCTTCTCGGCTACACTTAGCTAAGATCGCTATGTACGCAAGTTTCCTTCGTTCGGAACGACTTAGTTACGTGCCTGTAAGCGAGATTTGCCGAAAAATTTTCATAAAACATCAAGGAAATAGAGGAACAACGCTTCTCGGCACACAGAGCTAAGATCGCTATGTACGCAAGTTTCCTTCGTTCGGAACGACTTAGTTACGTGCCTGTAAGCGAGATTTGCCGAAAATTTTCATAACACATCAAGGAAATTGAGGAACAACGCTTCTCGGCACACAGAGCTAATATCGCTATGTACGCAAGTTTCCTTCGTTCGGAACGACTTAGTTACGTGCCTGTAAACGAGAGATATTCCGAAAATTTTCATAACACATCAAGGAAATTGAGGAACAACGCTTCTCGTCACACAGAGCTAAGATCGCTATGTACGCAAGTTTCCTTCGTTCGGAACGACTTAGTTACGTGCCTGTAAGCGAGATATACCGAAAGTTTTCATAACACATCAAGGAAATTGAGGAACAACGCTTCTCGGCACACAGATCTAAGATCGCTATGTACGCAAGTTTCCTTCGTTCGGAACGACTTAGTTACGTACCTGTGAGTGAGATATACCGAAAGTTTTCATAACACATCAAGGAAATTGAGGAACAACGCTTCTCGGCACACAGAGCTAAGATCGCTATGTACGCAAGTTTCCTTTGTTCGGAACGACTTAGTTACGTGCCTGTAAGCGAGATTTGCCGAAAATTTTCATAAAACATCAAGGAAGTAGAGGAACAACGTTTCTCGGCACACAAGGCTAAGATCGCTATGTACGCAAGTTTCCTTCGTTCGGAACGACTTAGTTACGTGCCTGTAAGCGAGATTTGCCGAAAATTTTCATAACACATCAAGGAAATTGAGGAACAACGCTACTCGGCACACAGAACTAAGATTGCTATGTACGCAAGTTTCCTTCGTTTGGAACGACTTAGTTACGTACCTGTAAGTGATATACCGAAAGTTTTCATAACACATCAAGGAAATTGGCTAGGAAAACGCTTCTTCGGCTCACACAAGTAAAGATCGCTAGTGTACGCAAGTTTCTTCGTTCGGAACGACTTAGTTACGTGCCTGTAAGCGAGATTTGCCGAAAATTTTCATAACACATCAAGGAAATTGAGGAACAACGCTTCTCGGCTCACAGATATAAGATCGCTATGTACGCAAGTTTCCTTCGTTCGGAACGACTTAGTTACGTGCCTGTAAGCGAGATTTGCCGAAAATTTTCATAACACGTCAAGGAAATTGAGGAACAACGCTTTTGTTCCTCAATTTCCTTGATGTGTTATGAAAACTTTCGGCAAATCACGCTTAAAGGCACGTAACTAAGTCGTTCCGAACGAAGAAAACTTGCGTACATAGCGATCTTAGCTCTGTGTGCCGAGAAGCGTTGTTCCTCAATTTCCTTAAATGATGTTATTAAAACTTTCGGCCATATCTCACTTACAGGTACCGTAACTCAGTCGTTCCGAACGAAGGAAACTTGCGTAACATTAGCGATCTTAGCTCTTGTGCCGAGAAGCGTTGTTCTCAATTTCCTTGATTGTGTGATGAAAATTTTCCTGGCAAATGTCAGTTACAGGCAGGAAACTAAAGTCTTTCCGAAAGATGGAAGAAACTTGCTTACATTGCGATACTCTGTGTGCGACTAAGTCGTTGTTCCGAACCTTGAAGAAACTTGCGGCAAATCTCACATAGCGAGCTTATGTCTTCTGAACGAACGGAAACATGCTGCGAAACTTAGCTTCTGTGTGCCCGAGAAGCGTTGTTCCTCAATTTCCTTGTTGTGTTATGAAAATTTTCGGCAAATCTCGCTTACAAGCACGTAACTAAGTCGTCCTGAACTAAGGAAACTTGCGTTCACTTCCATCTTAGCTTTGTAAGCCGAGGAGCGTTGTTCCTCAATTTCCTTGATGTGTTATGAAAACTTTCGGCAAATCTCGCTTACAGGTACGTCAAAAAAAAAAAAAAAACAAAAAAAAACAAATAACCCTAAGTCGTTCCGAAACGAAGGAAACTTGCGTACACTAGCTCTATCTAGCTTTATATGGAGCCGAGAAGCGTTGTTCCTCAATTTCCTTGATGTGTTATGAAAATTTTCGGTATATTTCACTTACAGGCACGTAACTAAGTCGTTCCGAACGAAGGAAACTTGCGTACATAGCGATCTTAGCTCTGTGTGCCGAGAAGCGTTGTTCCTCAATTTCCTTGATGTGTTATGAAAATTTGCAGCAAATCTCGCTTATAGGCACGTAACTAAGTCGTTCCGAACGAAGGAAACTTGCGTACATAGCGATCTTAGCTCTGTGTGCCGAGAATGCGTTGTTCCTCTATTTCCTTGATGTGTTATGAAAATTTTCGGCAAATCTCACTTACAGGCACGTAACTAAGTCGTTCCGAACGAAGGAAACTTGCGTACATAGCGATCTTAGCTCCGTGTGCCGAGAAGCGTTGTTCCTCAATTTCCTTGATGTGTTATAAAAATTTTCGGCAAATCTCGCTTACAGGCACGTAACTAAGTCGTTCCGAACGAAGGAAACTTGCGTACACTTCCATCTTAGCTTTGTAAGCCGAGAAGCGTTGTTCCTCAATTTCCTTGATGTGTTATGAAAAATTTTCGGCAAATGTCACTTTACAGGCACGTAACTAAGTCGTTCGGAACGAAGAAAACTTGCGTACATAGCGATCTTAGCTCTGTGTTCCGAGAAGCGTTGTTCCTCAATTTCCTTGATGTGTTATGAAAATTTTCGGCAAATCTCGCTTACAGGCACGTAACTAAGTCGTTCCGAACGAAGGAAACTTGCGTACATAGCGCCTTGATGTGTTATGAAAATTTTCGGTAAATCTCACTTACAGGTACGTAACTAAAGTTCGTGTCCGAACGATGAAAACTTGCGTTAAACATATCGATCTTAGCTACCGTGTGGTGCCGAGAAGCGTTGTTCTCAATTTCCTTGATGTGTTATGAAGATTTTCGGTAATCTCGCTTACAGGCACGTAACTAAGTCGTTCCGAACGAAGGAAACTTGCGTACATAGCGATCTTAGCTCTGTGTGCCGAGAAGCGTTGTTCCTCAATTTCTTTGATTTGTTATGAAAATTTTCGGCAAATCTCGCTTACAGGCACGTAACTAAGTCGTTCCGAACGAAGGAAACTTGCGTACATAGCGATCTTAGCTCTGTGTGCCGAGAAGCGTTGTTCCTCAATTTCCTTGATGTTTATAAAATTTTCGGGCAAATACATCGCTTACAGGCACGTAACTAAGTCGTTCCGAAAAGAAGGGAAACTTGCGTTAAACTATCGATTCTTAGCTCTGTACATGACGAGAAGCGTTGTCCCCTCAGAATTATTCCTTGATGTGTTATGAAAAATTTCGGTAAATATCTCTTACAGGGACGTAACTAAGTCGTTCCGAACGAACGAAACTTGCGTACATAGCGATCTTAGCTCTGTGTGCCGAGAAACGTTGTTCTTCAATTTCCTTGATGTGTTATGAAAACTTTCGGTATATCTCACTTACAGGTACGTAACTAAGTCGTTCCGAACGAAGGAAACTTGCGTACATAGCGATCTTAGCTCTATGTGCCGAGAAGCGTTGTTCCTCAATTTCCTTGATGTGTTATGAAAATTTTCGGTAAATCTCGCTTACAGGCACGTAACTAAGTCGTTACAGGTACGTAACTAAGTCGTTACGAACGAAGGAAACATGCGTACGTAGCAATCTTAGCTCTGTGTGCCGAGAAGCGTTGTTATTCAATTTCCTTGATGTGTTATGAAAACTTTCGGTATATCTCACTTACAGGTACGTAACTAAGTCGTTCCGAACGAAGGAAACTTGCGTACATAGCGATCTTAGCTCTGTGTGCCGAGAAGCGTTGTTCCTCAATTTCCTTGAATGTGTTATGAAAATTTTCGGCAAATCTCGCTGACAGGCACGTAACTAAGTCGTTCCGAACGAAGGAAACTTGCGTACATAGCGATCTTAGCTCTGTGTGCCGAGAAGCGTTGTTCCTCAATTTCCTTGATGTGTTATGAAAATTTTCGGCAAATCTCGCTTACAGGCACGTAACTAAGTCGTTCCAAACGAAGGAAACTTGCGTACATAGCGATCTTAGCTCTGTGTGCCGAGAATCGTTGTTCCTCAATTTCCTTGATGTGTTATGAAAATTTTCGGCAAATCTCGCTTACAGGCACGTAACTAAGTCGTTCCGAACGAAGGAAACATGCGTACAATATTAGCTTTGTAATCCGCCGAAGCGTTGATCCTTGATGGTTATGAAAAACTTTCGGCATATCTGTGTCGTTCCGAGCGAAGCTTTGCGTAGAGATCCTAGCTCAGAAATTTCCTTATTTCCTTGATGTGTTATGAAAATTTTCGGCAAATCTCGCTTACAGGCACGTAACTAAGTCGTTCCGAACGAAGGAAACTTGCGTACATAGTGATCTTAGCTCTGTGTGCCTAGAAGCGTTGTTCCTCTATTTTCTTGATGTGTTATGAAAACTTTCGGCAAATCTCGCTTACAGGCACGTAACTAAGTCGTTCCGAACGAAGGAAACTTGCGTACATAGCGATCTTAGCTCTGTGTGAGGAGAAGCGTTGTTCCTCAATTTCCTTGATGTGTTATGAAAATTTTCGGCAAATCTCGCTTTCAGATACGTAACTAAGTCGTTCCGAACGAGGGAAACTTGCGTACATAGCGATCTTAGCTCTGTGTGCCGAGAAGCGTTGTTCCTCAATTTCCTTGATGTGTTATGAAAATTTTTCTTCAAATCTCGCTTGACAGGGCACGTAACTAAGTCGTTCCACGAACGAAAGGAAACTTGCGTACATAGCTATATTAGCTCTGTGAGTCGAGAATCGTTGTTCCTTTCCTCCCTTTCTTTGATGTGTTATGAAAATTTTCGGCAAATCTCGCTTACAGGCACGTAACTAAGTCGTTCCGAACGAAGGAAACTTGCTTACATAGCGATCTTAGCTCTGTGTGCCGAGAAGCGTTGTTCCTCAGTTTCCTTGATGTGTTATGAAAACTTTCGGCAAATCTCGCTTACAGGCACGTAACTAAGTCGTTCCGAACGAAGGAAACTTGCGTACACTTCCATCTTAGCTTTGTATGCCGAGAAGCGTTGTTCCTCAATTTCCTTGATGTGTTATGAAAATTTTCGGCAAATCTCGCTTACAGGCACGTAACTAAGTCGTTCCGAACGAAGGAAACTTGCGTACATAGCGATCTTAGCTCTGTGTGTCAAGAAGCGTTGTTCCTCAATTTCCTTGATGTGTTATGAAAATTTTCGGCAAATCTCGCTTACAGGCACGTAACTAAGTCGTTCCGAACGAAGGAAACTTGCGTACATAGCGATCTTAGCTCTGTGTGCCGAGAAGCGTTGTTCCTCAATTTCCTTGATGTGTTTATGAAAACTTTCGGTATATCTCACTTACAGGTACGTAACTAAGTCGTTCTGAACGAAGAAAACTTGCGTACATAGCGATCTTAGCTCTGTGTGCCGAGAAGCGTTGTTCCTCAATTTCCTTGATGTGTTATTAAAATTTTCGGCAAATCTCACTTACAGGCACGTAACTAAGTCGTTCCGAACGAAGGAAATTAGCGTACATTATCGAATCTTAGCCTTGTGTTGCCGAGAAGGAAGCGTTTGTTCCTCCAATTTCCTTGATGTGGTTATGAAAACTTTTTCGGGGGAGTATATCTCACATACACCACCAGGCACGTAATTATTAAGTCGTTCCGAACGAAAGGAAAGAAAAATTGCGTACACTTCCCATATTAGCTCTGTGTAAGCCGAGAAGCGTTGTTCTCAATTTTATCTTGAATTTGTTATGAAAATTTTCGGCAAATCTCGCTTACAGGCACGTAACTAAGGTCGTTCCGAACGAAGGAAACTTGCGTACATAGCGATCTTAGCTCTGTGTGCCGAGAAGCGTTGTTCCTCAATTTCCTTGATATGTTATGAAAACTTGCGAAAATTTTTCAGGTAAATCTTCGCACTTACCACGGTACGTAACTAAAATTCGTGTTCCCGAACGAAGGAAACTAACTTGCGTACATTCATTAGCGATCTTTGTGAGCTCGTGGTCTGTGCGATATAGGCGTTGTTTCCTTTCAGTTTCCTTGATCATCTGTCGTCTGAAAAACTTTTTTCGTCATATCTCGCATTACAGACTCCGTCACTAAAAGTCGTGTTTCCGAACGAAGGAGACTCTCGCGTACAACATAGCGATCTTAGCTCTGTGCTGCCGATCAAAGCGTTGTTCCTCAATGTCCCTTGATGTGTTTATATTACATTTTTCGGCAAATCTCGCTTTCCCAAATAAAAAAGGCACGTAGCTAAGGGGGGGGGTTCCACGTTTCCGAGCGAAGGAAACTTTGCGTACATAACGAACTTACGCCCTTGTGTTGCCGAGAAGCGTTATTCCTAAATTTTTTCCTTCCTTGATGTGTTAATTGAAAATTTTCTGCAAATCTCGCTTATACAGAGGCACGTACCTCAGTCCGTTTCCGAACGAAAGAAACTTGCGTACACACTTCCAGGTTAGCTTTTGTAAGGGCCAATGAAGCTTGTGTTCCTTTAATTTCCTTGATGTTGTTTATGAAAACTCTTTACTTTTTCGGGAAATCTCGCTAAAGAGGAACAACTCGCGAAAAGGCAACGTAACTAAGTAAGTCGTTTTTTGGGTCGTTCCGAACAAAGGACAATTTTCGTACAATAGCCGATCTTTTATCTCTGTGTGCCGAGAAGCGTTGTTCCTCAATTTCCTTGATGTGTTTTTAAAACTTTTCGTTACATAGTCTCGTCTTAACAGGCACGTAAGCTAAGAAGAAGTCGTGTGTCCGAACTAAAGTAAACTTGCGGATAAAACTTGGCGATCTTTTAGATCACTGTGTGCCTGAGAAGCGGTTGTTTTTTGTTCCATTTGTCCTCAATTCTCTTCATTGATGTGTTTATGAAAACTTTTCGGTATATCTCACTTACAGGTACGTAACTAAGTCGTTCCGAACGAAGGAAACTTGCGTACATAGCGATCTTAGCTCTGTGTGCCGAGAAGCCTTGTTCCTCAATTTCCCTTTATGTGTTAGGAAAATTTTCGGGAAAACTCACTTACAGGCACGTAACTAAGTCGTTCCGAACGAAGGAAACTTGCGTACATAGCGATCTCAGCTCTGTGTGCCGAGAAGCGTTGTTCCTCAATTTCCTTAGCGATCTTAGCTCTGTGTGCCATAATCGTCGCTTATAAACCGAGGCCACGTAAATATATTGTTTTTCGAACGAAAAGGAAACATGGCGACTACTTTCCTCTTAGCTTG
Source organism: Formica aquilonia x Formica polyctena (assembly GCA_907163055.1). NCBI lineage: Eukaryota > Metazoa > Arthropoda > Insecta > Hymenoptera > Formicidae > Formica > Formica aquilonia x Formica polyctena. The sequence goes on along the minus strand of CAJQTV010001023.1, from coordinate 2,741 downwards.
TGGTAAGGCAAGAAACGTTTGTTTCCTCATATTTCTTGATGTGTTATGAAAATTTTCGGCAAATCTCACTTACAGGAACGTAATTAAGTCTTTCCGAACGGAAGAAACTTGCGTACCCGATTAGCGATCCCTCTAGCTCTGTGTAAGCGCGAGAAGCGCGTTGTTTTCTCAGTTTCCTTGAATGCGTTATGAAATTTGTTTTCCGTTTCGGCAAATCTCTCTTACTACAGAGTCAGCACGGTAACTTAAGTCGTTCCGAAAACGAAAGGAAACTTTCGTACATAGCGATCTCTTAAGCTCTGTCTGGTGCAGAAGTGTTGTTCCTCAATCGTCCTCTCCATTTCGTGTGTGTATGAAAATTTTTGGTATATATCCGCATTACAGATACGTAACCTACGTCGTGTTCCGAAACGAAGAAAACTAGCGTACATACATTAGAGCGATCTTTAGCTCATGTGTGCCCGAGAAGCGTTGTTCCTCAGTTTTCTTGGTTGGGTATGAAAAGTTTTTTTGCCAAATCTCGCTTAAAGGGAACGTAACTAAATCCGTTCCGAGCGAAGGACACTTGCACTTGTACACCCCCCACCCCCCCTGTGTGCCGAGAAGCGTTGTTCCCTCAATTTTGCGTGACATGTTATGCGAACTTCGTATAATCTCAACTTGCCGGTACGTACCTAAGTCGTCATCCGAACGAAGAGAAACTTGCGTCCCTAGCGATTTCCTTAGATCTGTGTTTACGAAAAGGCGTTTTTGTTCCGGGCATTCTCTTGATGTGTTACCACCATTTTCGCAACATATCGCTTAAAGTAAGTAACTAAATTCGTTCCGAAGGAAGGAAACATGCGTACAATTTTAACGATCTTAGAGCTCTGTGTGTCGAGCAGCGGTGTGTTTCCTCACCTTTTCTCAATTCCTATTGATGTGTTTTACTTACGAAAACTTTCTGCATATATTTCTCCACTTACAGGTACGTACCTCTAAGTCGTTCCGAAACGCAGGGAAACTTGGCGTACACTTAGCATCTTAGCTCTGGGTAAGCCGAGAAGCGTTGTTCCTTTTTCCTCTAATTTCCCCCTTGATGTGTTATGAAAATTTTCGGCAAATCTCGCGTACAGGAACGTAATCTCGTCTTATACCCACCACAGGAACCTTTGCGGGGGGGGGGGGGGGTACATCAGCGATCTAGCTCTGTCTGCTGAGAAGCGTTCGTTCCCTCACTTTCCTTGGAGTGTTATGAAAACTTTCGGTATATCTCACTTACAGGTACGTAACTAAGTCTTTCCAACGAACGAAGGAAACTTGCGTACATAGAAATCTTAGCTCTGTGTGCCGAGAAGCGTTGTTCCTCAATTTCCTTGATGTGTTATGAAAATTTTCGGCAGATCTCGCTAACAGGCACGTAACTAAGTTCCGTTTTACGAAACGAAGGAAAACTTGCGTAACATATAGACGAACTTAGCTCTGTGTGGCCGAGAAGGCGTTTGGTAACCTCGATTTCCTTTGATGTGTTTTATGCAAAATTTTTCGCGCAAATTCCTTCGCTTGGGCAAGGCAGGGCACGGTAACTAAGTCGTTTCGAAGGAAGGAAACATGCGTACAAAGCGATCTTAGCTCTGTGTGTCGAGAAGTGGCTTTGTTCCCTCCTTTCACTTGAATGTCCTATGAAAACTTTCGGTATATCTCACTTACAGGTACGTAACTAAGTCGTTCCGAACGAAGGAAACTTGCGTACTTGGCGATCTTCCCCTATCTCACTTACAGGTACGTAACTAAGTCGTTCCGAACGAAGGAAACTTGCGTACATAGCGATCTTAGCTCTGTGTGCCGAGAAGCGTTGTTCCTCAATTTCCTTGATGTTATGAAAATTTTCGGCAAATCTCGCTTACAGGCACGTAACTAAGTCGTTCCGAACGAAGGAAACTTGCGTACATAGCGATCTTAGCTCTGTGTGCCGAGAAGCGTTGTTCCTCAATTTCCTTGATTTGTTATGAAAATTTTCGGCAAATCTCGCTTACAGGCACGTAACTAAGTCGTTCCGAACGAAGGAAACTTGCGTACATAGCGATCTTAGCTCTGTGTGCCGAGAAGCTTTTTTCCTCAATTTTCTTGATGTGTTATGAAAAATTTCGGTATATCTCACTTACAGGTACGTAACTAAGTCGTTCCGAACGAAGGAAACTTGCGTACATAGCGATCTTAGCTCTGTGTGCCGAGAAGCGTTGTTCCTCAATTTCCTTGATGTGTTATGAAAATTTTCGGCAAATCTCGCTTACAGGCACGTAACTAAGTCGTTCCGAACGAAGGAAACTTGCGTACATAGCGATCTTAGCTCTGTGTGCCGAGAAGCGTTGTTCCTCAATTTCCTTGATGTGTTATGAAAATTTTCGGCAAATCTCACTACAGGCACGTAACTAAGTCGTTCCGAACGAAGGAAACTTGCGTACATAGCGATCTTAGCTCTGTGTGCCGAGAAGCGTTGTTCCTCAATTTCCTTAAATCTCGCTTACAGGCACGTAACTAAGTCGTTCCGAACGAAGGAAACTTGCGTACATAGCGATCTTAGCTCTGTGTGCCGAGAAGCGTTGTTCCTCAATTTCCTTGATGTGTTATGAAAATTTTCGGCAAATCTCGCTTACAGGCACGTAACTAAGTCGTTCCGAACGAAGGAAACTTGCGTACATAGCGATCTTAGCTCTGTGTGCCGAGAAGCGTTGTTCCTCAATTTCCTTGATGTGTTATGA
>CAJQTV010001022.1:0-11403 GCA_907163055.1 Formica aquilonia x Formica polyctena | reverse complement strand
TAACAATTTCGTTCCAAATGAAGGAAATTTCGTCAAAAGCGATTTTGCTCTGTTTGCCGAAAAGCGTTTTTTCCCCCTTTTCCCTTTGATTTTGGTTTTAAATTTTTTCGGCAAATTCGTTTCCCCGGGCCCCTTTAAATTAAGTGTTCCAAACGAAGGAAAATTTTCGTACCAACCCGTTTCCCAGCTCTGTGCCCCGAAAACCCTTTTGTTCCACAATTTCCTTGATTATTATAAAAATTTTTTCGCAAATCTCATTTTCCGGGCCGCAACTAAGACGTTCCGAACAAAGTTAGTCTGTGAGCCGAGAAGCGTTGTTCCTCAACTTTTTGATGTGTTATAAAAATTTTCGGCAAATCTCGCTTACAGGCACGTAACTAAGTCGTTCCGAACGAAGGAAACTTGCGTACATAGCGATCTTAGCTCTGTGTGCGAGAAGCGTTGTTCCTCAATTTCTTTGATGTGATAGGAAAATTTTCAGCAAATCTCACTTACAAGCACGTAACTAAGTCGTCCCGAACGAAGGAAACTTGCGTACATAGCGATCTAATCTCTGTGAGCCGAGAAGGATTGTTCCTCAATTTCCTTGATGTGTTATGAAAATTTTAGGCAAATTTCCTTGATGTGTTATGAAAATTTTAGGCAAATCTCACTTACAGGCACGTAACTAAGTCGTTCCGAACGAAGGAAACTTGCGTACATAGCGATCTTAGCTCTGTGTGCCGAGAAGCGTTGTTCCTCAATTTCCTTGATGTGTTATGAAAATTTTCGGCAAATCTCACTTGCAGGCACGTAACTAAGTCGTTCCGAACGAAGGAAACTTGCGTACATAGCGATCTTAGCTCTGTGAGCCGAGAAGCGTTGTTCCTCAATTTCCTTGATGTGTTATGAAAATTTTCGGCAAATCTCACTTACAGGCACGTAACTAAGTCGTTCCGAACGAAGGAAACTTGCGTACATAGCGATCTTAGCTCTGTGAGCCGAGAAGCGTTGTTCCTCAATTTCCTTGATGTGTTATGAAAATTTTCGGCAAATCTCACTTACAGGCACGTAACTAAGTCGTTCCGAACGAAGGAAACTTGCGTACATAGCGATCTTAGCTCTGTGTGCCGAGAAGCGTTGTTCCTCAATTTCCTTGATGTGTTATGAAAATTTTCGGCAAATCTCACTTACAGGCACGTAACTAAGTCGTTCCGAACGAAGGAAACTTGCGTACATAGCGATCTTAGCTCTGTGAGCCGAGAAGCGTTGTTCCTCAATTTCCTTGATGTGTTATGAAAATTTTCGGCAAATCTCACTTACAGGCACGTAACTAAGTCGTTCCGAACGAAGGAAACTTGCGTACATAGCGATCTTAGCTCTGTGTGAGCCGAGAAGCGTTGTTCCTCAATTTCCTTGATGTGTTATGAAAATTTTCGGCAAATCTCGCTTACAGGCACGTAACTAAGTCGTTCCGAACGAAGGAAACTTGCGTACATAGCGATCTTAGCTCTGTGTGCCGAGAAGCGTTGTTCCTCAATTTCCTTGATGTGTTATGAAAATTTTCGGCAAATCTCACTTACAGGCACGTAACTAAGTCGTTCCGAACGAAGGAAACTTGCGTACATAGCGATCTTAGCTCTGTGTGCCGAGAAGCGTTGTTCCTCAATTTCCTTGATGTGTTATGAAAATTTTCGGCAAATCTCACTTACAGGCACGTAACTAAGTCGTTCCGAACGAAGGAAACTTGCGTACATAGCGATCTTAGCTCTGTGTGCCGAGAAGCGTTGTTCCTCAATTTCCTTGATGTGTTATGAAAATTTTCGGCAAATCTCACTTACAGGCACGTAACTAAGTCGTTCCGAACGAAGGAAACTTGCGTACATAGCGATCTTAGCTCTGTGTGCCGAGAAGCGTTGTTCCTCAATTTCCTTGATGTGTTATGAAAATTTTCGGCAAATCTCACTTACAGGCACGTAACTAAGTCGTTCCGAACGAAGGAAACTTGCGTACATAGCGATCTTAGCTCTGTGAGCCGAGAAGCGTTGTTCCTCAATTTCCTTGATGTGTTATGAAAATTTTCGGCAAATCTCACTTACAGGCACGTAACTAAGTCGTTCCGAACGAAGGAAAAACTTGCGTACATAGCGATCTTAGCTCTGTGTGCCGAGAAGCGTTGTTCCTCAATTTCCTTGATGTGTTATGAAAATTTTCGGCAAATCTCGCTTACAGGCACGTAACTAAGTCGTTCCGAACGAAGGAAACTTGCGTACATAGCGATCTTAGCTCTGTGTGCCGAGAAGCGTTGTTCCTCAATTTCCTTGATGTGTTATAAAAATTTTCGTCAAATCTCACTTACAGGCACGTAACTAAGTCGTTCCGAACGAAGGAAACTTGCGTACATAGCGATCTTAGATCTGTGAGCCGAGAAGCGTTTTCCTCAATTTCATTGATGTGTTATGAAAACTTACGGCAAATCTCACTTACAGGCACGTAACTAAGTCGTTCCGAACGAAGGAAACTTGCGTACATAGCGATCTTATCTCTGTGAGCCGAGAAGCGTTGTTCCTCAATTTCCTTGATGTGTTATGAAAATTTTCGGCAAATCTCACTTACAGGCACGTAACTAAGTCGTTCCGAACGAAGGAAACTTGCGTACATAGCGATCTTAGCTCTGTGAGCCGAGAAGCGTTGTTCCTCAATTTCCTTGATGTGTTATGAAAATTTTCGGCAAATCTCACTTACAGGCACGTAACTAAGTCGTTCCGAACGAAGGAAACTTGCGTACATAGCGATCTTAGCTCTGTGTGCCGAGAAGCGTTGTTCCTCAATTTCCTTGATGTGTTATGAAAATTTTCGTCAGATCTCACTTACAGGCACGTAACTAAGTCGTTCCGAACGAAGGAAATTTGCGTATATAGCGATCTTATCTCTGTGAGCCGAGAAGCGTTGTTCCTCAATTTCCTGATGTGTTATGAAAATTTTCGGCAAATCTCACTTACAGGCACGTAACTAAGTCGTTCCGAACGAAGGAAACTTGCGTACATAGCGATCTTAGCTCTGTGAGCCGAGAAGCGTTGTTCCTCAATTTCCTTGATGTGTTATGAAAATTTTCGGCAAATCTCACTTACAGGCACGTAACTAAGTCGTTCCGAACGAAGGAAACTTGCGTACATAGCGATCTTAGCTCTGTGAGCCGAGAAGCGTTGTTCCTCAATTTCCTTGATGTGTTATGAAAATTTTCGGCAAATCTCACTTACAGGCACGTAACTAAGTCGTTCCGAACGAAGGAAACTTGCGTACATAGCGATCTTAGCTCTGTGTGCCGAGAAGCGTTGTTCCTCAATTTCCTTGATGTGTTATGAAAATTTTCGGCAAATCTCACTTACATAACTAAGTCGTTCCGAACGAAGGAAACTTGCGTACATAGCGATCTTAGCTCTGTGTGCCGAGAAGCGTTGTTCCTCAATTTCCTTGATGTGTTATGAAAATTTTCGGCAAATCTCACTTACAGGCACGTAACTAAGTCGTTCCGAACGAAGGAAACTTGCGTACATAGCGATCTTAGCTCTGTGTGCCGAGAAGCGTTGTTCCTCAATTTCCTTGATGTGTTATGAAAATTTTCGGCAAATCTCACTTACAGGCACGTAACTAAGTCGTTCCGAACGAAGGAAACTTGCGTACATAGCGATCTTAGCTCTGTGTGCCGAGAAGCGTTGTTCCTCAATTTCCTTGATGTGTTATGAAAATTTTCGGCAAATCTCACTTACAGGCACGTAACTAAGTCGTTCCGAACGAAGGAAACTTGCGTACATAGCGATCTTAGCTCTGTGTGAGCCGAGAAGCGTTGTTCCTCAATTTCCTTGATGTGTTATGAAAACTTTCGGTAATCTCACTTACAGGCACGTAACTAAGTCGTTCCGAACGAAGGAAACTTGCGTACATAGCGATCTTAGCTCTGTGTGCCGAGAAGCGTTGTTCCTCAATTTCCTTGATGTGTTATGAAAATTTTCGGCAAATCTCACTTACAGGCACGTAACTAAGTCGTTCCGAACGAAGGAAACTTGCGTACATAGCGATCTTAGCTCTGTGTGCCGAGAAGCGTTGTTCCTCAATTTTCCTTGATGTGTTATGAAAATTTTCGGCAAATCTCACTTACAGGCACGTACGTAACTAAGTCGTTCCGAACGAGAAACTTGCGTACATAGCGATCTTAGCTCTGTGTGCCGAGAAGCGTTGTTCCTCAATTTCCTTGATGTGTTATGAAAATTTTCGGTAAATCTCGCTTACAGGCACGTAAGTAAGTTGTTCCGAACGAAAGAAACTTCCGTACATAGCGATCTTAGCTCTGTGTGCCGAGAAGCGTTGTTCCTCAATTTCCTTGATGTGTTATGAAAACTTTCGGTATATCTCACTTACAGGTACGTAACTAAGTCGTTCCGCAACGAAGGAAACTTGCGTACATAGTGATCTTAGCTCTGTGTGCCGAGAAGCGTTGTTCCTTAATTTCCTTGATGTGTTATGAAAATTTTCGGCAAATCGCTTACAGGCTTACACGTAACCGAGACTAAGTCGTTCCGAACGAAGGAAAACTTGCGTACATAGCGATCTTAGCTCTGTGTGCCGAGAGAAGCGTTGTTCCTCAATTTCCTCCTTGATGTGTTATGAAAATTTTCGGCAAATCTCACTTACAGGCACGTAACTAAGTCGTTCCGAACGAAGGAAACTTGCGTACATAGCGATCTTAGCTCTGTGTGCCGAGAAGCGTTGTTCCTCAATTTCCTTGATGTGTTATGAAAATTTCGGCAAATCTCACTTACAGGCACGTAACTAAGTCGTTCCGAACGAAGGAAAACTTGCGTACATAGCGATCTTAGCTCTGTGTGCCGAGAAGCGTTGTTCCTCAATTTCCTTGATGTGTTATGAAAAATTTTCGGCAAATCTCGCTTACAGGCACGTAACTAAGTCGTTCCGAACGAAGGAAACTTGCGTACATAGCGATCTTAGCTCTGTGTGCCGAGAAGCGTTGTTCCTCAATTTCCTTGATGTGTTATGAAAATTTCGGCAAATCTCGCTTACAGGCACGTAACTAAGTCGTTCCGAACGAAGGAAACTTGCGTACATAGCGATCTTAGCTCTGTGTGCCGAGAAGCGTTGTTCCTCAATTTCCTTGATGTGTTATGAAAATTTTCGGCAAATCTCGCTTACAGGCACGTAACTAAGTCGTTCCGAACGAAGGAAACTTGCGTACATAGCGATCTTAGCTCTGTGTGCCGAGAAGCGTTGTTCCTCAATTTCCTTGATGTGTTATGAAAATTTTCGGCAAATCTCACTTACAGGCACGTAACTAAGTCGTTCCGAACGAAGGAAACTTGCGTACATAGCGATCTTAGCTCTGTGTGCCGAGAAGCGTTGTTCCTCAATTTCCTTGATGTGTTATGAAAACTTTCGGTAATATCTCACTTACAGGTACGTAACTAAGTCGTTCCGAACGAAGGAAACTTGCGTACATAGCGATCTTAGCTCTGTGTGCCGAGTAGCGTTGTTCCTCAATTTCCTTGATGTGTTATGAAAACTTTCGGTATATCTCACTTACAGGTACGTAACTAAGTCGTTTCGAACGAAGGAAACTTGCGTACATAGCGATCTTAGCTCTGTGTGCCGAAAAGCGTTGTTCCTCAATTTCCTTGATGTGTTATGAAAGTTTTCGGCAAATCTCGCTTACAGGCACGTAACTAAGTCGTTCCGAACGAAGGAAACTTGCGTACATAGCGATCTTATCTCTATGAGCCGAGAAGCGTTCTTCCTCAAATCCCTTGATGTGTTGTGAAAATTTTCGGCATATCTCACTTACAGGCAGGTAACTAGGTCGTTCCGAACAAAGGGAACTTGCGTACATAGCGATCTTAGCTCTGTGTGCCGAGAAGCGTTGTTATCCTCTATTTCCTTGATGTGTTATGAAAATTTTCGGCAAATCTCACTTACAGCACGTAATTAAGTCGTTCCGAACGAAGGAAACTTGCGTACATAGCGATCTTAGCTCTGTGTGCCGAGAAAGCGTTGTTCCTCAATTTCCTTGATGTGTTATGAAAATTTTCGGCAAATCTCGCTACAGGCACGTAACTAAGTCGTTCCAAACGAAGAAAACTTGCGTACATAGCGATCTTAGCTCTGTGTGCCGAGAAGCGTTGTTTCTCTATTTCCTTGATGTGTTATGAAAAATTTCGTATATCTCACTTACAGGCACGTAACTAAGTCGTTCCGAACGAAGGAAACTTGCGTTCATAGCGATCTTAGCTCTGTGTGCCGAGAAGCGTTGTTCCTCAATTTCCTTGATGTGTTATGAAAATATTTGGCAAATCTCGCTTACAGGCACGTAACTAAGTCGTTCCGAACGAAGGAAACTAGCGTTCAAAGCGATCTTAGCTCTGTGTGCCGAGAAGCGTTGTTCCTCAATTTCCTATGATGTGTTATGAAAACTTTCGGTAAATATCTCACTTACAGGCACGTAACTAAGTCGTTCCGAACGAAGGAAACTTGCGTACATAGCGATCTTAGCTCTGTGTGCCGAGAAGCGTTGTTCCTCAATCTCCTTGATGTGTTATGAAAATTTTCGGCAAATCTCACTTACAGGCACGTAACTAAGTCGTTCCGAACTAAGGAACCTTGCGTAAAAAGCGATCTAATCTCTGTGAGCCGAGAAGCGTTGTTCCAATTTTTCTTGATGTGTAATGAAAAATTTTCGGCAAATCTCACTTACAGGCACGTAACTAAGTCGTTCCGAACGAAGGAAACTTGCGTACATAGCGATCTTAGCTCTGTGTGCCGAGAAGCGTTGTTCCTCAATTTCCTTGATGTGTTATGAAAATTTTCGGCAAATCTCACTTACAGGCACGTAACTAAGTCGTTCCGAACGAAGGAAACTTGCGTACATAGCGATCTTAGCTCTGTGTGCCGAGAAGCGTTGTTCCTCAATTTCCTTGATGTGTTATGAAAACTTTCGGCAAATCTCACTTACAGGCGTAACTAAGTCGTTCCGAACGAAGGAAACTTGCGTACATAGCGATCTTAGCTCTGTGTGCCGAGAAGCGTTGTTCCTCAATTTCCTTGATGTGTTATGAAAATTTTCGGCAAATCTCGCTTACAGGCACGTAACTAAGTCGTTCCGAACGAAGGAAACTTGCGTACATAGCGATCTTAGCTCTGTGTGCCGAGAAGCGTTGTTCCTCAATTTCCTTGATGTGTTATTTCGAAAACAGGCTTTCGGCAAATCTCGGCAAATCTCGCTTACAGGCACGTAACTAAGTCGTTCCGAACGAAGGAAACTTGCGTACATAGCGATCTTAGCTCTGTGTGCCGAGAAGCGTTGGTCCTCATTTTCCTTGATGTGTTATGAAAATTTTCGGCAAATCTCACTTACAGGCACGTAACTAAGTCGTTCCGAACGAAGGAAACTTGCGTACATAGCGATCTTATCTCTGTGTGCCGAGAAGCGTTGTTCCTCAATTTCCTTGATGTGTTATGAAAACTTTCGGTATATCTCACTTACAGGTACGTAACTAAGTCGTTCCGAACGAAGGAAACTTGCGTACATAGCGATCTTAGCTCTGTGTGCCGAGAAACGTTGTTCCTCAATTTCCTTGATGTGTTATGAAAATTTTCGGCAAATCTCGCTTACAGGCACGTAACTAAGTCGTTCCGAACGAAGGAAACTTGCGTACATAGCGATCTTAGCTCTGTGTGCCGAGAAGCGTTGTTTCGTTCCGAACGAAGGAAACTTGCGTAAATGGCGATCTTAGCTCTGTGTGCCGAGAAGCGTTGTTCCTCAATTTCCTTGATGTGTTATGAAAATTTTCGGCAATCTCACTTACAGGTACGTAACTAATTCGTTCCGAACGAAGGAAACTTGCGTACATAGCGAACTTAGCTCTGTGTGCCGAGAAGCGTTGTTCCTCAATTTCCTTGATGTGTTATGAAAATTTTCGGCAAATCTCGCTTACAGGCACGTAACTAAGTCGTTCCGAACGAAGGAAACTTGCGTACTACAGTCACGTAACTAAGTCGTTCCGAACGAAGGAAACTTGCGTACATAGCGATCTTAGCTCTGTGTGCGAGAAGCGTTGTTCCTCAATTTCCATGATGTGTTATGAAAAAAACTTTCGGCAATCTCGCTTACAGGCACGTAACTAAGTCGTTCCGAACGAAGGAAACTTGCGTACATAGCGATCTTAGCTCTGTGTGCCGAGAAGCGTTGTTCCTCAATTTCCTTGATGTGTTATGAAAACTTTCGGTATATCTCGCTTACAGGCACGTAACTAAGTCGTTCCGAACGAAGGAAACTTGCGTACATAGCGATCTTAGCTCTGTGTGCCGAGAAGCGTTGTTCCTCAATTTCCTTGATGTGTTATGAAAATTTTCGGCAAGCTTTTCGGCATATCTCACTTACAGGCACGTAACTAAGTCGTTCCGAACGAAGGAAACTTGCGTACATAGCGATCTTAGCTCTGTGTGCCGAGAAGCGTTGTACCTCTATTTCCTTGAGGTTTTATGAAAATTTTCGGTAATCTCGCTTACAGGCACGTAACTAAGTCGTTCCGAACGAAAGAAACCTGCGTACATAGCGATCTTAGCTCTGTGTGCCGAGAAGCGTTGTTCCTCAATTTCCTTGATGTGTTATGAAAATTTTCGGCAAATCTCGCTTACAGGCACGTAACTAAGTCGTTCCGAACGAAGGAAACTTGCGTACATAGCGATCTTAGCTCTGTGTGCCGAGAAGCGTTGTTCCTCAATTTCCTTGATGTGTTATGAAAATTTTCGGCAAATCTCGCTTACAGGCACGTAACTAAGTCGTTCCGAACGAAGGAAACTTGCGTACATAGCGATCTTAGCTCTGTGTGCCGAGAAGCGTTGTTCCTCAATTTCCTTGATGTGTTATGAAAACTTTCGGTATATCTCACTTACAGGCACGTAACTAAGTCGTTCCGAACGAAGGAAACTTGCGTACATAGCGATCTTAGCTCTGTGTGCCGAGAAGCGTTGTTCCTCAATTTCCTTGATGTGTTATGAAAATTTTCGGCAAATCTCGCTTACAGGCACGTAACTAAGTCGTTCCGAACGAAGGAAACTTGCGTACATAGCGATCTTAGCTCTGTGTGCCGAGAAGCGTTGTTCCTCAATTTTCCTTGATGTGTTATGAAAATTTTCGGCAAATCTCGCTTACAGGCACGTAACTAAGTCGTTCCGAACGAAGGAAACTTGCGTACATAGCGATCTTAGCTCTGTGTGCCGAGAAGCGTTGTTCCTCAATTTCCTTGATGTGTTATGAAAATTTTCGGCAAATCTCACTTACAGGCACGTAACTAAGTCGTTCCGAACGAAGGAAACTTGCGTACATAGCGATCTTAGCTCTGTGTAGAAGCGTTGTTCCTCAATTTCCTTGATGTGTTATGAAAATTTTCGGCAAATCTCGCTTACAGGCACGTAACTAAGTCGTTCCGAACGAAGGAAACTTGCGTACATAGCGATCTTAGCTCTGTGTGCCGAGAAGCGTTGTTCCTCAATTTCCTTGATGTGTTATGAAAACTTTCGGTATATCTCACTTACAGGCACGTAACTAAGTCGTTCCGAACGAAGGAAACTTGCGTACATAGCGATCTTAGCTCTGTGTGCCGAGAAGCGTTGTTCCTCAATTTCCTTGATGTGTTATGAAAATTTTCGGCAAATCTCGCTTACAGGCACGTAACTAAGTCGTTCCGAACGAAGGAAACTTGCGTACATAGCGATCTTAGCTCTGTGTGCCGAGAAGCGTTGTTCCTCAATTTCCTTGATGTGTTATGAAAAAATTTTCGGCAATCTCGCTTACAGGCACGTAACTAAGTCGTTCCGAACGAAGGAAACTTGCGTACATAGCGATCTTAGCTCTGTGTGCCGAGAAGCGTTGTTCCTCAATTTCCTTGATGTGTTATGAAAATTTTCGGCAAATCTCGCTTACAGGCACGTAACTAAGTCGTTCCGAACGAAGGAAACTTGCGTACATAGCGATCTTAGCTCTGTGTGCCGAGAAGCGTTGTTCCTCAATTTCCTTGATGTGTTATGAAAGTTTTCGGCAAATCTCACAGGCACGTAACTAAGTCGTTCCGAACGAAGGAAACATGCGTACATAGCGATCTTAGCTCTGTGTGCCGAGAAGCGTTGTTCCTCAATTTCCTTGATGTGTTATGAAAACTTTCGGTATATCTCACTTACAGGTACGTAACTAAGTCGTTCCGAACGAAGGAAACTTGCGTACATAGCGTTCTTAGCTCTGTGTGCCGAGAAGAGACGTTCCTCAATTTCCTTGATGTGTTATGAAAATTTTCGGCAAATCTCGCTTACAGGCACGTAACTAAGTCGTTCCGAACGAAGGAAACTTGCGTACATAGCGATCTTAGCTCTGGTGCGAGAAGCGTTGTTCCTCAATTTCCTTGATGTGTTATGAAAACTTTCGGCAAATCTCACTTACAGGTACGTAACTAAGTCGTTCCGAACGAAGGAAACTTGCGTACATAGCGATCTTAGCTCTGTGTGCCGAGAAGCGTTGTTCCTCAATTTCCTTGATGTGTTATGAAAATTTTCGGCAAATCTCACTTACAGGCACGTAACTAAGTCGTTCCGAACGAAGGAAACTTGCGTACATAGCGATCTTAGCTCTGTGTGCCGAGAAGCGTTGTTCCTCAATTTCCTTGATGTGTTATGAAAACTTTTCGGCAAATCTCGCTTACAGGCACGTAACTAAGTCGTTCCGAACGAAGGAAACTTGCGTACATAGCGATCTTAGCTCTGTGTGCCGAGAAGCGTTGTTCCTCAATTTCCTTGATGTGTTATGAAAATTTTCGGCAAATCTCGCTTACAGGCACGTAACTAAGTCGTTCCGAACGAAGGAAACTTGCGTACATAGCGATCTTAGCTCTGTGTGCCGAGAAGCGTTGTTCCTCAATTTCCTTGATGTGTTATGAAAACTTTCGGCAAATCTCACTTACAGGCACGTAACTAAGTCGTTCCGAACGAAGGAAACTTGCGTACATAGCGATCTTAGCTCTGTGTGCCGAGAAGCGTTGTTCCTCCATTTCCTTGATGTGTTATGAAAATTTTCGGCAAATCTCACTTACAGGCACGTAACTAAGTCGTTCCGAACGAAGGAAACTTGCGTACATAGCGATCTTAGCTCTGTGTGCCGAGAAGCGTTGTTCCTCAATTTCCTTGATGTGTTATGAAAATTTACGGCAAATCTCACTTACAGGCACGTAACTAAGTCGTTCCGAACGAAGGAAACTTGCGTACATAGCGATCTTAGCTCTGTGTGCCGAGAAGCGTTGTTCCTCAATTTCCTTGATGTGTTATGAAAATTTTCGGAAAATCTCGCTTACAGGCACGTAACTAAGTCAT
>CAJQTV010001019.1:0-23902 GCA_907163055.1 Formica aquilonia x Formica polyctena | reverse complement strand
TCCAAATATAATAGTAAGACAATACTTTTCTAAATGCACGGCGAAAATTCTCAAAATTAAAAGTTTTTCTTCAATATTTTATATTTCATTGATATAAAATATTGAAGAAAAACTTTTATTTATAGAAAAGTATTGTCTTATTATTATATTTGGGCATTCTTATATACGGACGCTCCTGAGACAAAACGTCGCGCTCTTTAGTTACGCGTATCTGGCGACTCGTCGCTAACGCACGAGCGGTGAGTGGGGGGCAATAGGCGTGAGCCACGGAATCGGCCCGAAAAGGGCAACTATCTCCGAGCACTGCCGTAGAGCGATCAGTCGTCGTGAATACGCCGAACGCGTCGATCGCTCTCCCTCCCGCGAGCGAAAAAAACCGATTCGTTAATCACGATGGCTGCGATGGATATCGGCGAATGAGAGAAGACGGCGAAAGAGATCGCTAAGACGCGCGCATCGATTCGTAAAAAACACAGAGCCTTAAAGACCGGCAAAATGGAGAACGCGATGGAGAGCCGTTTCAAGCCAATCGTCGACCCGCTGCGGCGCATCGCCGAGCGCGCCAAGCGAGACGAGATCGAGCGAGACGAGATTAAACGCGAAATGATAAAGCGAGACGCGATCGACGCTTCGCCTGTAACGACGAGCGTCGAGGAAAAATGGAATGAGGGAAAATGGAAGGAGGAAGAATTGACTCCCGCTTGGAAAAAACCTAGAGTGAAACGAATACAAGCGCGACGACGATTAGACGCCGTTTCTACTCCGTCAAACGTGTATCCTATCAGAGATCCATTCGCGCGGGACGAAACTGAAGAGGAAGCGTTCGAACCCGAGAATCTCGAGTCGTCCTCAACGTTTGAAACGCCCGTTAAGCGAACTTCGCGAACTTCTCAAGATCGCGAAATGTCGCACGGTCGGCTAGGACCGTTCGGATGAAAATACATGGGGGCTCTTCTCGGCGGAGAAGCGCCAAATAAGATCGATCACGTTTACGGAGTGTACATTAGCGCGAAAGGCGCGATGCTCGGCAATAGGCGATTCGATATAGACGCGGATGACTCCATACTTATAGATGAAATTAAATACATCGGTACCCCCGGTTTATATGAATTAATCTTCATGAAAAATCCTGATAGTCTCACATATACTGAAAAGGATAAATTAACATACAAAAGTATATTGTTAACAACGAACGCTCATAAACGCGACCATGACGCTAAAAAATTTGTTTTAGGAAATAAGGGATACAAATACAAGTTCGTTATCGCTCCGCTTATTCACGGCAGCAGCGCGAAAAAGATGGGCGCGGGTCGCGTACCGTCAACCATGCGAGTCACGAACGATAGAATCGATTACATTCATTGGGACGATCCAAACGAATTAGTGGATCGTCTGCGATTGCTGGACGCTTCGCGTCGAGCTGGCAACAACGCTCACGAAAACGAGATTCTATCGATAATCGAGGAGCTTCGCGAAACGGGAGCGATAGTATAAATCGAACCGTCGCATCGACGATCGCCGCAGTCGTGCGCGGAATTCGCGATGTCCGTGAGCAAATTCGGCACGCCTTTAAAAAACCGCGGCTATGACGCGAGAACCGGAAGACTACGTCCGGTTATCGAGTCTCTGCGAAATTACGTGCGCGATAACGCGCTGTGTCTAAGCTCTTCCGTCGAGTACTACGCGAGAGAGCGCAAGATAAAGCGTCTGGCTAAGCCAGAGGAGGACGCCAACGCGACGAGCAAAAGCTACGTTGAAGGAATTACGTCGCAATTAAGAAAAGACGCGGACGAGGCAGGGAAAGGCGTCATTCTATTATTCACGAGACTCACCCAGCTCGATAACGCTCTGGGTAAACGAATAGACGCCGCGGAGAGTTTTGTTTCCAAGATCGAAGCGCGCGACGACGTTCTGAGTAAAGGAATAGACGCTGTAGAAAATTCTGTTTCGAGAACAGAATCTAACGCTAACGCTCTAGGTAAACGGATCGATGCCTTAGATAAACGAATTAATGGTTTATGCGATCAAATCGATGCCGCAAAAAATACGATATCGCTCAACGCTGTGGAGTCTTCGACGAAAAGCGCGAGCGACCGTAATATACTGTTCAATCAGGGTAAAATAATACAGGAACTAATCCAAAAATCGCGCGTCGCGGCGAATTCCGCGGCGAAAATACGAGGATTGGAAAATTCAACATCGCGATTGAAGAGAGACGCGGACGAGCTATTGGGGAGAGTGACGGAACTAGCGAAGATTCGCGAGACCAGCAGCGACACTCGGAGCGGCGAGCCGCTCGAGAGAGAGATCCCGCCCAACGTCATCCTTAAGAGAAAGAGAAGAGAATTATGAGCGCCGAAAAACGAAGACTAGTCGAAGAATTGCACGCGCCCGCGAGAAGAAACTTTCCGCGTCGTCGCGTCGCGATATGCGGGTACGACGACCTATGGCAGGCGGATGTGGTCGAGATGCGTCCTTACGCGAGACTCAACAAAGGTCACAACTACATACTCACCGTTATCGACGCGTTAAGCAAATACGCTTGGGCCGTACCGCTTAAAAGCAAGAGCGCGAACGAGGTTACCCGAGCGTTATCAAAGATAGTGCGAGACTCTAAGCGGTGTCCGAAAAATCTGCAGATCGACAAAGGAAAAGAATTCTATAACGCTGAAGTGAGAAAATTCGCGGAAAAGCGCGAAGTGAATCATTACTGGACGTACTCGGTGATGAAAGCGTCGATCGTCGAACGATTCAATCGCACGCTCAAAAATTCTATGTGGAAGTATTTCACGCTGAGCGGAACGTATAAGTGGATCGACGAATTACCTCGACTGGTCGAGGAATATAACGCGCGAAAACATCGCACTATAGGTATGAGACCCGTCGACGTAACTCCAGCGATCGCCGATAAACTTTTAAATACGGTGTACAGCAATATAAAAATCGCGGCTCCAGCGAAATTCAAAGTAGCCGATCCGGTACGCGTCAGCAAGTTTAAGACGATCTTCGAGAAAGGCTTCACACCTAACTGGACCACCGAGATTTTTCGAATAGCCAAGATACAACGAACTAATCCCGTAACGTATCTGCTGAAGGATTCGCGCGGCGAACCGATCGCCGGAGAATTTTATGAACACGAGTTGCTGCGCGTCAACGATCCCGACGTGTATCTCGTGGAAAAGGTGCTGCGTCGAAGAGGCAACGAAGTTTACGTGAAATGGCTGGGAATGGACGAGTCGCACAATTCTTGGATAAATAAAACGGCTGTATTATGATAAAAATGTATTTTTATTAAATAAAACTACATATATTAAATAAAATTATTCGTTAGAAAAATAAAAATTATCACGAAATTATCGCGTTCCATATGGATTCTCTCTTACGCTCCATACGGGTTCTCTCTCGCGCTCAATACAGATTCTTTCTCGCGCCGCTACGCGGCCGCCGCGTTCTGCGTTTTCTCTTTCGCGCTTTATACGAACTCTTTCTACTGCTCTATATGAATTCTTCATCGCGTCGTTACGCGAACGTCGTATCTCGCATTAACCTTTTTTCGCGTTGCTCGATATATAATGCTTCCGAGAACATAATAAAGAGATTATGGAAATTATCGCTCTGTCTAACTTGCGACAAATCCTGACTTAGATTAGGTAAACTACTCCAGTCAAGATTTGGAGTAGCTTGCATAATCTGCGTCAAGATTTGCCGCGAATTGGACAGAGAGGTGATTTCCACGATTTTTTATAATGCTTCCGTGCTTCTCGCGTTCCATACGGATTCTCTCTCGCGCTCTATACAAATTCTTTCTCGCGCCGCTACGCGGCCGCCGCGTCCTGCGTTTTCTCTTTCGCGCTTTATACGAACTCTTTCTCACGCTCTATATGAATTCTTTTATCACACCGCTACGCGAACGTCGTATCTCGCGTTAGCCTTTTTTCACGTTGCCTGATATATAATGCTTCCGAGAACATAATAAATAGATTGTGGTCATTTCCAGGCTGTTCTATTTTTAATATGTCTCGATGCAGATTTGGTAAGCTGCTCTAGCCCAAGATTTGTAAATAAATCTTGAGCGAGAATAAAAAGTTATAAGTTAGAATAACTTTCTAATCTCGCCAAGATTTATTTGCTATTCTATAAATCTTTGGCTAGAACAACTTGTCAAAACTGGCTCGAGACTTATTAAAAATAGAACAGCCTGGAAATTACCACGATTTTTTACAATGCGAAAATACTCGAAGTCCGTCCTTCTCGCGTTCCATACGGGTTCCAGAGATGCCAATTCTGAGACTCTGCCACCAGCCACAGCGTGTGGAGGGGATAGCGCACACGAGGAAAGAGCCGTGTACGTGTGCTCTCGGCGTTCGGCTAGCTTCGGGCAGTAGAAGAGCGCAGAAATATGATCCGCTGTCTCTTTCTCTCGCGAGATATCGCTATAGCTGACGTCTCGAAAATCATACATCGTAGTAGCGTTAACATTAACGATTTGGCGTGTCTAGCAGATCTCGCGTAAAAATATACAAATTATTAATTAAATAAATCTTCTAATCGTAATTTATTCTATACATAAAAGATGTAAAATAATTAAAAAATAAAGAATAAGAAAAATGTAAAAATGATGAATATCCACTCTTGGCCAACGTGTACGTTTTTTTCTCAAAAAATCATCACTAATAATATTCTAATAAATAATATTTTAATAATATCGTAATAATATATATATATATATATATATATATATATATATATATATATATATATATAGCAAAACAGATGTACGATTTATACATACATATTAATTGCGAAAAACTTTATTCATTATAGCTTCAATATTTTATACGCACACGCTAGCTTTAAACAGTATAAGATTCTATGTTAATATTAATTTTAAGGATAGGAAATAAAATTGTAAGAATATTCAGTAGAGAATATTTTATTCAATGCTATGTATTATAAGAATCTTAGACTGTGTACGATGATGCAAGTCCACCGTCGATCGATAGTCTTATCTGCCCGCCCGATAAGATAACTGAGGAATGCAGGCAGTCGTCATCCCGAAGACCAAGGAAGATGATGAAACATGAAGTCATGCAGTGGATGAGGCAACGCTATGGCTGTCCTTCTCTCACATCAGGGAACCCCCGAGTGACGTGGAGCTCCCTACCAACGGCGCTCCCACTTGCCGTATTCCCGCTTATAGCCTTCCCACCAGCATCGGAAGACTAAGGCAAAAGCATAGAGGGCCCTATCCCACCAAGTATAGGAAGGCGCTCCCACTGCAGCATCTCCCCACCAACACCTGAAGACCGGAGGAGCTCAGAGAGAGACCAGCGTCCAACATTACTATTCTAAACTTCGAACAGCTAACACAACTAGCTCTTCAACGTAGTAATCCGGTGTACGCGTCGATAAGCTCTGAATTCGCACAGTCTATAAGACTTCCATTCTTGTACTTTGAGTTTTTCTAACGTTAGCAGACGTTAGTAATATTAGTTGCCTAACTTAAATTTAAAATAAAGTGCTATTTTACTTTACGATATTCTACCAATTATTTCAACATCCGGCTACCAATTCATCCTGAATCAGCCGCCATTACCATAATTAAGAGCGCTTATAATCAATCAATTTGGAGGACCATCTACAAGGAGAATTCAGTATACTAACCATTAATTCTATACTCATAACCAATTATTGGTAAGTTAAGATATTACTTTTATTCTATTTTTAGACAGGTTATAAGACTTCTGGTCCCCGGTAAACCCGGTGAATGCAGGGTGACCGAAAAAGAATTAAACATTTGATTTATTAAAATTATATTCAATATAAACAACAAACTATACTCCTACCTCAATACAGATTTAGTACTATTATTCTAATATAGTCACGCTTTTGAGTTTACTTACAAGTAACACTAGGGAAGTGTCATACGGCGATTTTCCTGAAACTTGGCATACAAGTAGTACATGGAAAACTATTAGACACGTATATTGTTATATTGGCCCGAAAGCCGTTTGAAGGGTAGAAATCACCCTTATCTATTTTGGGGGTAGATTCGACTATTTTACGAATTATTTTTACGATTGTTGCGAAATCAGGTAACTAAGGGTTTTTGGGGTCGCTGATAACGAATCTAAAGTCCGTTTTTAAGAATTCAAAATGGCGGATCCAACATGGCGGTCGCATCTTTTCAAAAGTTTTACACCCTGTGAAAAAGTGCGAAAATTGCAAAAAAGTAAGAAATGAGCATAACTTTGAGGCTAATTTGTAGCAAAAAGGTCCTAATCGAGAACTACCCCTAACAGTAACGAAACATCAAAAAACAAAAGAGGAAGCAGATAAAACCAAAACAATCAATTTGTCTACAAATTTTAATTTGATCTTCTAGGACCTAGAAGATCAAATTAAAATATATTACATATATAATATGTGAATAATAAAAATTTTGTTATTAATTAATTATGAAAATAAAAATTATCTATTAGCAAAATTTTAATGGCGATTTGGCGGAAGGTACGATCCCAGCATATTTTTGATATAGAGACGCTCCTGTGTGAGGCACAGCATTACCCGCGCGATCGGCGGCTCGGCTGTCGAGGCTCGAACGGTAGTGGGGGGACTCTCACTACTCGATTCAGAAATCCGACCGAAAAGGGCAACTAATTCCGAGCACTGATTTAAAGTACCTGTAAAGATAATGTCGCTGAATCCAAGAAACATTGTTCTTTTATTACAAAGAAGTTTTAATTCTCCTGAATATGATGTGTATTCAGTTATTACAGACGAGGAAAAATCTTTTGCAGCTAATTTGGAGAATTTAATTAAAGATGCTATAGATGCACAGATATTTGTCGAAAGCATTGATACTTTAAGCTTTAATGAAGAAAGTGTATATCCTGAAGCAATTCCTGTTGATGAGGCTTGTCAAAGTGATTTCGAAGAATCAATAAAGGATTGCAAGAAAACTATAATTGATATTGATATCAAATATAAAACAAAGGCTGTACAATTTTGGCGTTCCGGGAAGACAAAAGCTTTGCCTTTAAAGTCAGTTCAGCACAGATTTAAGAAAGTTTCTGGTTTGAGGTCATTGTATAGGTGGGAGGCATAAATTAAAGAAGGTGGCACGAGAAATGAAAAATTATTACAAATTTCGAAGTATGTTTTGGATCAATTCAAAATTTCCTCTGAAAGATCGCTTTCTATTCATGACATTGATATAAAAAAATGGGCTTTACGGGCTAGAGAAGAAATCAATTTGTCACCGACATTATTCACTGTTTCCACATTTTGGGTACATAATTTTAAAGTGAATCATGGAATTGTATCGAGAAAGATAAATAAATTTGTGACTAAAAAACAAATATCGTCAAAGGAAAAATTATTACAAGCATCAAGCGAATTTGTTTCTAAAGTAAAATCAGAGATCATGTTGGTAGATGAAGACAATGTCTATAATTCCGATCAATCGGGGTTTAATTTAGAAACGCATGCAGGTCGCACGCTTCCTTTAAAAGGATCATTGAAAGTCGAGTGTTTAGCGCAATCTTTGAATTCTTTGACGCACAGCTACACTATTCAGCCAATCGTTTCTGCCAACGGAGATTTAAAGTCCCCTTTATTATTAGTCCTGCAGAAGACTAGTGGTAAATTTGGACCAATCGTTGAGAAAACTTTGTACAAAGCAGACAATATTGTCGTATTTGCATCAAAATCAGGCAAATTAACATCCGACCTTGCCATTAATTGGTTCGCAAACGTTTTTTTACCAAACACCGGGAAAACTCTGTTCTTTTGTTAGATTCTTGGACTGGCCAGACTGAAAAAAGTTTGACAATATTGATAAAGACAATAAAAACGTCCAAATTTTTACGATTCCCGCTGGAACCACTGGTTTAATTCAACCGCTGGACGTTTACACTTTTAGACCTTGGAAGAATTTTTTAAGACAATTTTCTGATATTGTCATGCTGTATAACTGTGATGTAAATTTACATTTAAGGAATAACATCCTCAAAATACAGTCTTTAATACATAACCAGTTTTCCTCGCCCAGATTTAAGAATATATTTCGATACGCTTGGTGGAAGTGTGGGTATATTGCAGAAAAACCCGACAAATGCGAAGCCCCTGCAGATTTCTGTTTGAAAAACTGCAATGGCACATATGAACTCTGCAATGATATTGCAATAATTAAATGTGCTTGGTGTATGACATCAATGTGCATGCAGCACTTCTTTGCCGTAACAAACGCTAACTCTCCACATTACTGCACTAAATTTAAAGTGTAAGTCGAAAAGCACCCCGATTCGTGAGAGGCAAGGGGACTCACGTTCAAAAAGCACCCCGATTCGTGAGAAGCAAGGGAACTCACGTTCAAAAAGCACCCCGATTCGTGAAAGGCAAGGGGACTCACGTTCAAAAAGCACCCCGATTCGTGAGAGGCAAGGGGACTCACGTTCAAAAAGCATCCCAATGAACCCTATTACGTCCACGTCGTTCATCCTGGGTAGCGCTAAGGACTGATTGATTTTTATATGCGTCACTACTTGTAGGGATGGTTTTCGATGTTTCGTTACTGTTAGGGGTAGTTCTCGATTAGGACCTTTTTGCTACAAATTCGCCTCAAAGTTATGCTCATTTCTTACTTTTTTGCAATTCTCGCACTTTTTGACAGGGTGTAAAACTTTTGAAAAAATGCGACCGCCATATTGGATCCGCCATTTTGAATTCTTAAAAACGGACTTCAGATTCGTTATCAGCGACCCCAAAAACCCTTAGTTACCTGATTTCGCAACAATCGTAAAAATAATTCGTAAAATAGTCGAACCTACCCCCAAAATAGATAAGGGTGATTTCTACCCTTCAAACGGCTTTCGGGCCGATATAACAATATACGTGTCTAATAGTTTTCCATGTACTACTTGTATGCCAAGTTTCAGGAAAATCGCCGTATGACACTTCCCTAGTGTTACTTGTTAGTAGCAGAAATTAAAATTTAATTTTTTTTATTTTATTAATCTCGAATACTGAGACATGACAATTTCATCGTCTGTATATCAAGTTGGTTGCATCAGCCTCTGCATCCTGATGTTCGCCGGGCTTCCCTCTTATCTTATCGGCTGGGCGGATAAAAGTATTGATCGACGGCCGACTTGCATCACCATGCACAGTTTAAGACTCTTGTAATACTACAGTGAATAAAATATTATTTCCTTATACTCCTAGCTCCTTATTGCTAAATACAATGATACGCATTTATTAATTAGTAACGTTACATTCGCATTGTTTGTTGTTTTGCTCTTTCCGTATGCAGTTTCTTATTAATTTTGATACTTTAGAAGTTAGTTTCATTTATTCTTAGTCTGACTGACTGCGTAGTCTTTAGGCAAATATAAAGTTAATTAATTATTACTTATTCTTATAGTCTATATGGTATGGTTATTTCTTCGTCACCCGCTGGCGCGCTTGAGCGTTGGTTATATACAGGGTGACTCGTAAATATGAATACTACTTTTAATATTACTCTCTCTATATGAACGAACAATTTTCTTTAGATTTTATTCCTTTCACCTCTTATGGGTGCGTTAACAATAAATTTAATGTTTATTTAAAAATTAGATGTGCGGCTAGGACGTCACATTATTACATGCACATATATATGTTTCTTTTGTTATATTGCTACTATATTCTTACAATTTTATTTAAGCACTATATCGTTTTCGTTATTATCTATGCACTGATTTATTACACTGTTTTTATTTTATTGTACTATATCATATTCTTACAGGATTAAAGGGACCATACCATTTTAATCGTACGTATTGTACCAATCTTATATTCTTGCACATTACTATTATCATTGTAACCATTAACGTATATACGTATAAAAGATAAATCATGGCTCACAATACGAGATCGCAAAGCTCAGTGAGTATTGAATCAGGAAGCGAAAAGAAACAAAAGAACTTAGGCGATCGCGAGAAATCAGTCGATCATATTGACGCGAATTCGTTATTCGACGTTCTTTCTAAAATTCAAACAGAATTGTCGCGATTGCGCGGACTACCCGAGCAGGTAAATAATCTTGAGCAACGCGTGAATGAGGCTTCGCGCGCCCCCTCGGCGTATGATGAATGCGCTGATAACTTAGTACACGAAGACGCACCGCCGATAGTAATGCCGTCATTGAAAATAAAAGATGTAGTTGCTAACATCCCCCGTTTAACGGTTATAAAATCTCAATATTCCAATTCGCCCGAGCATGTGAACGTGCTCGTGATTCATTACCGTCTGTACAAGAACCACAACTTGTGCAATTTATAATCAACAAAATTGAAGGCGACGCATATCAAGTAATAGAAGGAAACGTGTATACGCGCGTCGTAGACTTGTTAGATAAATTAAAAAACATCTTCGCCCCGAATAAATCCGTAGCACAGTACCGCGGAGAATTAGCCAACGCGTATAAATCGCCAAACGAGACAGTTTTGAAGTATGCGGGTAGAATTAAAGACTTGAAACTCGCTATGTTAGACGGGAATAGACGACAGGGCATCAATAACCTTCGCTTATTCAACAACGAGGTTGAAGGAGAAGTCTTAGAAGCATTCGTGAACGGATTACCCTCTAACGTTATCACGCGAATGGAACACCGAAACATAGGCACTCTAGATGAGGCCATTGAGTGGGCTGTCAAAATAACGAGGAATCTAGAAATCGAGAAACAACGCGAGCGGCAGTACATGCCTCGACAATTCCCCGTTACGCGTTCAGATGTAAATAATCTGAGACCTGTCGACACAAAACAACCTAGATCGATATTAAAAAACGCTAGTAAAGCTTTTGTTCCGCGACCATGGATCAGGCCCCTAGTACCGGGACAGCCGGGACCGAACGCGCCCAATGTATGCCATTATTGCAAAACGTCGGGACATAAAGCTGCTGAATGCCGAAAGCTAGCGAATAGGAATGCAGTTCAACCGTCAGGAAATGCGGAGGGCCGCCCGTCGGTGAGCGCGACCAGGGAACCGGCCCAGCGACCGCGCACCCCGTTACGATCCAAGTGGACCCATCAACGAGCCGAACTTGAATATTAATAACGTAAATCAGGGCTCAACCTTTACAAAAATCTTATTAAAAAATTATAATGACCCAGCGCCGGTCATCGAACCAACAGACAAAAACCCTTTGAAGGAAGAAGCAATTATTGGAATCGCGAATTTGGGATCAAAGACACATCAGCCTAAGGTCGTCATCATTTGTAAAAATTTTAAAGGATATTGCTGTTTCATGATAGATTCAGGATCCTCTGTGAATCTCGTCAAGGTAGGGATCCTAAAGGGCACATCCATAAATACAAAAGATAGGCTGAAATTAAAGGGGATCTCTAGTAAACCGATTAAATCACTGGGATCAGCCACTTTTGAAATCATGGGAAGAAATACCAAATTTTATATCGTCAAGAACGATTTCGGCATACCCGCCGACGGCATAATAGGTGCCAATTTTTTAAAGCATAACGATGCCATTATCGATTACAAACACGAATGTTTAACCTTTAAGAACATTCAGGTACCATTCTATAAGAGTCAAGACATGATGGTGCCTTCACGCTTCATCGTTGACATTGCGTTCAACATCAGCAATCCAGAAAAGGAGGAAGGATATATACCTCGATGTGAACCGGTTAACGGTTTATTCCTGGGTGAAGCTCTTGTCAAAAATTCCCGAGGGAAGGGGCATGTTAAAGCTTACAATTTGACAGAGCAAGACTACATAGAGGTTTACCCAATGCCTTTAGAAGACTATTTATTACCAGGTGACTTTAAAGAGCACCCTCAGCTAACTTCTGATTCTATGAGCCAAGGAGAGCTCACCAACTATGGGAAATCTTCAACTTCTGATTCTATGAGCCAAGGAGAGCCTACCAACCATGGGAAATCTTCAGATTCTACTTTATTACACTCCGAGGAGTTTTCGTATTCTACCAACTCTGCTCAGCCTCTCGCTTCCAGGGATCTGATGGAATCTTCTAAGAGCCAAGGAGAGCTAGCCAGTTATGAGAAATCTTCAAATTCTACTTTA
Organism: Formica aquilonia x Formica polyctena; assembly: GCA_907163055.1. Classification (NCBI taxonomy): domain Eukaryota; kingdom Metazoa; phylum Arthropoda; class Insecta; order Hymenoptera; family Formicidae; genus Formica; species Formica aquilonia x Formica polyctena. The sequence goes on along the minus strand of CAJQTV010001019.1, from coordinate 11,818 downwards.
CTAAATACTCTTCCGATGCCACAGGATCGAGAAGATATTCTTACTACACAAGATGCATCACCAGCATCTTCGTGCCTCAAGGATTCTACTAACTTCTATTAGATTCCAGAGCTTTTAGACTTTGAGGATCCTTCTAGTTTCAGTAACACGCTTCCAGTGTTTTCCAGCCTTAAGGATTCTGTCGACACGCTTCCAGGGTCAACAGATCTTGAGGATCTTCTAAATGTGAACGATACGTTTGCTCCAGACCCGAGGGTCTCTTTTAAAATTTTAGACACATCTAGCCGTGCACAACGACTTCAGGCTCTAATAAACGTAGAGCATTTAAACTAGAGCAGATCAAGTAAAAGACATACTCGAAGAACATGCAGACTGTTTCTATCTTCCAGGAGAAAATCTCAGATTTGCTACATCTGTCAAGCATTCCATTCCTACCACAGATGATATACCTATACATGTAAAGCAGTATAGGTATCCGCCTGTCCACAAGGAAGAAATAGATAGGCAAGTAAGGAAGCTGCTAACAGACGAAATAATAGTTCCATCAGCTTCGCCATACAACGCTCCTTTGTGGATAGTCCCCAAGAAATCGTCAGCAGATGGCTAAAAAAAATGGCGAATGGTCATCGACTTCAGGAAACTGAACCAGAAGACAGTCGGAGATGCGTACCCACTGCCTAACATCGTGGAAATTTTGGATCAGTTGGGTAGCGCGAAATATTTCTCCATTTTTGATCTTGCACAGGGATTCCACCAGATCCCCATGGATTCTGGAGACCAAGCAAAAAACAGCTTTCTCTACACTATACGATCATTACGAGTATCAACGAATGCCTTTTGGTCTTAAAAACGCGCCTGCGACGTTCCAACGACTAATGGATAACGTTAACAGGACTACAAGGAAATGAACTTTTTGTCTACCTTGATGACATTGTCATATATGCCAAATCTTTAGAAGAACACAAAATTAAAATCAAAGAACTCATGCAGAGACTAAAAGAAGCAAATTTACAGCTACAACCAGACAAATGCGAATTTCTGAGACACGAAGTAGCTTACTTGGGACATATCATCGGAAGCGACGGTGTAAAACCAGATCCAAATAAGATTAACGCCGTTAAACATTTTCCGGTCCCTAAAAACTATAAAAACATAAAACAATTCTTAGGTTTAGTAGGATACTACCACCGATTCATTAAAGACTTTTCGAAAACAGCCAAACCTAACCTTTTAAAGAAGGATAAAACTTTTATATGGACCCCATCTCAAGAAAACGCGTTCAGTACTCTAATAAACGAATTATGCAGAGAACACATTTTACAGTATCCAAATTTTGGCGTACCATTCCTATTAACAACAGACGCTAGCAGATACACCGTAGGAGGTGTATTAAGCCAAGGTGAAATCGGGAAAGATTTACCGATATCATACATTTTCAGAACATTAAACGACGCCGAAGGAAGATATTCTACGATTGAAAAGAGTGTCTAGCCGTCTTGTACTGTGTCACATATTTCCGCCATTATCTGTACGGCAGACGATTTACCATCTTGACCGATCACAAACCGCTGGTTTGGCTGCATTCAATAAAGGACCCCAGCTCGAGGCTCTGGAAACGGAGGTTAAAACTCTCTGAATATTATTACGAAATAAATTACAAAGCGGGAAAAGCTAATGTAGTAGCAGACACTCTTTCAAGAAACCCACCCGCTTCTGACGCTTCTCTGCTTCCTCTAACTACTTTAAACGAAAATTCCAACGAATCACTTTTTTCTTATCAAACAGCTCAATCAACTACGCAACAATCTAGACCTTCTATTACTGTCCCATCCAATGATAATACAATTACGAACCCTCAACAACGAATAATAATTAGAGACATAACCGAAGATGCTTTACAATCCCCCCCCTGTGATTGTTAATAACCAACCGCAATTTTCATTCCCCAATGAAATGGACTCAGGAGAAGTAATAGATTTGAATAATCAAACAATAAGATCCAACGAGAACGAATTAATAACGACAGACGAAGATTCTGACAGTGGGACAGACGAGACTGAATCAGAATCCCCTCAACCTAGATCCTCGGACAATGAAAACCCTTTTCGAATAAACGACACTCGCGACTCTTTGATTACTAGAAAGGATCATCATGTTATTTTTACTACTCTTGACGGAGCTCCTTTTGACAAGGGATCCAAAGACTATAAGAAAGAAAATGAACTCCCAAATTATGAAGACTTAACTTTTACAAGAGCGTGTACTACAAATTTAAGTAACGGGAATTTCTTAATAAACATTCCGATAAAACAGGATGACAGAACCTCTATCGAACCAAACGATATTTTAAATTGTATCAGATCACTACGTGACGTTATAACGGAATTAAATCTAAAATCTATTAGTGTTGCTCAGAACGATTTGTACGACTCAATTCCCTGGATTTTTATGTACAAAAATCTCAAAAGATTCTTATCAGATTTACCTTTAACCATAACAATTTGCAAATCCTTAATCCGTTGCCCCGATACGGGTGAAAGACAGAATATTATTTATGAAAAACATGCGACCAAAATTGGAGGACACAAAGGAATAACGAAAACTTACAATAGAATTAGACAAAATTACTATTGGTCAACCATAAAAAAGACATACAAGAATATATTAAAAACTGTAGAAACTGTCAAATTAAAAAATTAACTAGGGTAAAAACTAAGCAACCAATGCTAATAACAGATACTCCTGGAGCCGCATTCGATAAAATTTCCATGGATGTAGTAGGACCATTGCCAACCACTAGTCGAAACAACTCCTATATACTTACCATCCAAGACCTTTAACCAAGTACTATGTCGCTTCTCCTATTCAAAATGCTGACTCTCTTTCTATCGCAGAAGCTTTTATCAAGGACTTTATTTATGTATATGGAGCTCCTAGAGCCTTGTTAACTGACCAAGCTCCCACTTTTTTCACTTCTCTTATGAAGACCATTACAAACTACTTTAAGATCAAACAGTATCGTACAACTGCTTATTACCCACAGTCTAACGGTTCCATAGAACGCTCGCATCATGTTCTAACTGAATATTTAAAAATGTTTATTAACCAAAATAAAGAACGGGACGAACGCATACGCCGCGCAATGTTCGCATATAACACTTCGGTACACGAAGGAACAAATTACACTCTTACTCTTTAGTTTTTGGACACCTTCCGCGTGTACCTTCATCTTTTATAATTTCCGAGGAAGTAACAGAATTACCTTATCAAGACTATCTCACAAACCTCTTTGACACTTTAAAATCATCTCAGCAATTAGCAAGACATAACTTAATAAAGTCAAAAGAAAAAAGTAAAAAGCATTATGACAAGAGAATAAATGTACAAAGTTTTAAAGCTAATGATAAAGTCTATTTACTGAAAGAACCAATAAAAGGAGAATTTGACAACCAATATACTGGACCATAAAGAATCATCGAAATATCGCCCATGAACAACGCCAGGATAGATTTTCGTGGTAAACCACGCGTTGTTCATATAAACAAACTGAAACTGTGCAAGGGCACATACTTTATTGATCCGGGATGGAAAGCGAGGAGAATAAATTAATGTAATCGTGGCCTGGACCTCCGGATCCAGTAATAATAAGAAATCATTTATATATACATATATTATCATTTTATTATCTTTTATTATATTTAGACACGAAAGCGAAACACACTCTACACTTTTGTAACACATTACATATAATATACTATATTACTACTTTTTCTAATTGTAACATTCTATTTTTAAAGTTTACCATATTTTACTCTTCTTGTCCGTCACCGCAACGTTACTCTCTGGCACATCATCTATAATAGCATACGATTGCGGAGGAGCGTACCTCAATGTCACCATCGTTTCGCTGTTAAGATCCGGCGAGTGCGACTTAGCGATAGACACACCTACGACAACACAATCGTATATATAATTATTACAATGTCACGTCTCAGTATTCGAGGTTAATAAAAAAAAATTAAATTCTGATTTCTACTATTAAGTAGACTCAAAAGCATGACTATATTAGAATAATAGTACTAAATCTGTATTGAGGTAGGAGTATAGTTTGTTGTTTATATTGAATATTTATATTGAGCATTCACCGGATTTACCGGGGACCAGAAGTCTTACAACCTGTCTAAAAATAGAATAAAAGTAATATCTTAACTTACCAATAATTGGTTATGAGTATAGAATTAATGGTTAGTATACTGGATTCTCCTTGTAGATGAACCTCCAAATTGATTGATTATAAGCGCTCTTAATTATGGTAATGACGGATGATTCAGGATGAATTGGTAGCCGGATGTTGAAATAATTGGTAGAATGTCGTAAAGTATAAAACAATAATTTAAAAAATTTTTTTTTTTTTAAATCACTCCCGACTGCTGCCAACAAAAGCCCAACATTTAATTATTAAAAAAACATTTAAAAAAAAAAAAATAAAAATAAAATAAAAAAATATTTCAAATAAAAAAATTTGCTTAGAAAAGTTTGAAATAATATCTATTATTATATTATTATTATTACATATTTAGTATCATATAAAGTATAAGAAATCACACAAATAAGTTTATTCGAAGTATTATTTATTTGAAGAGTATTGTTAATTTGAAGAGTTCTAATTTTAGATTAACTAGTAATAAGATTTTTAGAATTTACTAATAATAAATTATACTTTCTTATTACACTAATTATTAATTGCATATTTTATAAGAGCAGTCGGGAGACGCCAAGTTAGATTCGTTACACGTGCGCGCATACACGCACACACGCATACGTACTCACACGCGCACACGCATCCGCACGCATGTACACGCAAACGCTTACACACACATTCACTAGCTTGGCGTCTCCCGACTGCTCTTATAAAATATGCAATTAATAATTAGTGTAATAAGAAAGTATAATTTATTATTAGTTAATTCTAAAATCTTATTACTAGTTAATCTAAAATTAGAACTCTTCAAATTTACAATACTCTTTAAATAAATAATACTTCGAATAAACTTATTTGTGTGATTTCTTATACTTTATATGATCCTAAATATGTAATAATAATAATATAATAATAGATATTATTTCAAACTTTCCTAAGCAAATTTTTTTATTTGAAATATTTTTTTATTTTATTTTTATATTATTTTTTTTTAAATGTTTTTTTAATAATTAAATGTTGGGCTTTTGTTGGCAGCAGTCGGGAGTGATTTAAAAAAAAAAATTTTCTTAATTATTGTTTTATTTATTTTTGTTATATTATTTTTTTATTGTTTTTTTAAATAATTTTTTTTGTTTTTTTTAAATTTTTTGTTGTTATTTTTTTCTATTGTTTTTTTGTTATATTATTTTTTTATATTGTTTTTTAAATATAATTATATTTTCTCTATTGTTTCTTTTTAATTTAATTTTTTGTTAGATTATTTTTTTCTATTGTTTTTTTTTATTAAATAATTTTTCTATGGTTTTTCTATTGTTTTTTTTAAATTTAATTTTTTGTTATACTATTTTTTTCTATTGTTTTTTAAATATAATTATTTTTTTTCTATTGTTTCTTTTTAATTTAATTTTTTGTTATATTATTTTTTTATTGTTTTTTTTATTAAATAATTTTTCTGTTTTTTTTTTTAATTAACAACATAATATAATCACGAGGAAGAGAGAGAGAGACAGAGACAGAGAGGGGTAGAGAGGGGGAGGGAGGAAGAGACTGAAATAATATCTAAATTAAAATATATAAACTGTGTAGCCATAATTATAGCTACGCAGACAAATATATAAACTGTGTAGCCATAATTATTGCTACGCAGACAAATATATAAACTGCAAAGCCATAATTATAGCTACGCAGACAAATATATAAACTGCAAAGCCATAATTATAGCTACGCAAACAAATATGTAAAATGCAAAGCCATAAAAAGTGAAACACTAATAATATAAAAAGTGAAACACTAATAAATAATACCATAGAGAAGCCTTCTCTCTCTCACAATACTAATTATTGACACTTTGATATATGACAGGTTGAGGTTATGTATAATGTTTATTCCCATCATTATCACTTCGAGATGTCCTCAGTAAGTTACTAAAGTTCCCTATGCAGATGCTCAGAACGAATCTTATTGGTGAATCATTTTGCTTTTTAGATACACTCGGCAGCCAACGAGAGGACGCGTAGACGAGACCATATTGTTTTTCCACTTTTTATTAACAACATAAATAACGATGATTATACGCTTTAAACCTTCCTTGGTTAATAAGAAACTTATGAGCAAAAGATGATATCAAACTATGTAGTAGTTATTGAGAACTAAAACCATAACCGATCCGAGCTCGGTGAAACGCATACTCCCTCCGTTTTTTGCCAACCTGCGGTTGGCAGCAGTCGGGAGTAAAAATAGCACTTTATTTTATATTTAAGTTAGGCAACTAATATTACTAGCGTCTGCTAACGCTAGAAAACTCTAAGTACAAGAATGGAAGTCTTATAGACTGTGTGAATTCGGAACTTGTCGATGCGTACACCGGATTACTATGTTGGAGAGCTAGTGGTGTTAGCTGTTCGAAATTTGAAATAGTAATGTTCGACGCTGGGCTCTTTCTAAGATCGTTCGGTCTTCAGGTGTTGGTGGGGAGATGCTGCAGTGGGAGCGCCTTCCTATACTTGGTGGGATAAGGGCCTCTATGCTTTTGCCTTGGTCTTCGATGCTGGTGGAAGGGCCATAGGCGGGAATACGGCAAGTGGGAGCGCATTTGGTAGAGAGCTCTACGTCACTCGGGGGTTCCCTGATGTGAGAGAAGGACAGCCATAGCGTTGCCTCATCCACTGCATGACTTCATGTTTCATCATCTTCCTTGGTCTTTGGGATGACGACTGCCTGCATTCCTTGATGTATTTCGAGAATTTTCAGCAAATCTCACTTACAGGCACGTAACTAAGACGTTCCAAACTTGCGTACACTTCGATCTTAGCTTTGTGAGCCGAGAAGCGTTGTTCCTCAATTTCCTTGATGTGTTTCGAAAATTTTCAGCAAATCTCACTTACAGGCACGTAACTAAGACGTTCCAAACGAAGGAAACTTGCGTACACTTCGATCTTAGCTTTGTGAGCCGAGAAGCGTTGTTCCTCAATTTCCTTGATGTGTTATGAAAATTTTCGGCAAATCTCACTTACAAGCACGTAACTAACAAGGAGAGGTCGCAGCTGACTCTTCACCGATTTTGATCTCCATTTTTGTGGTAAATCTTCATTGAATATAGTTAAGCCCTGTAGGAGCTTTTCGTCCAATGCGTCTTGTAAGTAGTATTTTTTTATACTTGAAATTTGGAGAAATTTGGAGAAACTTTAATGTAGGTTGTAAGACATAAAGAAAGACACTTTATCGAACGGTGCCGTTGGCGCAGTGAGTAAGCGCGAGTACACTAATAGCGAGAACCTAGGTTCGAAACCACCTACGCTGTTAACATTTTTTCCTTTTTTTTTGATTATTTGATATGTACATGTAATATGCATTATTTACTACACAGAAATAAATATTTGGCATAAATTTTCTTATATATTTGCCTACATAAAATTACTGTGAAATAAATGAAATATTTTTACAGAGAAATGTTAATTCTTTTATTTTTAAAGATTTTTATACATTTTCTAAAATTTTTTGAATAATGCAATACTAATAATAATAATAATAATAATAATAATAATAATAATAATAATAATAATAATAATAATAATAAATAACTAATATTATTAAACTACAAGTAATAAAAGCTCCACAAGATAAAAGACGAACAAAGGGACAAGCATTGAGAGCCAGGCGCAGGTTATCGGGCGCAAAGAAATTAATGTTAATTAGTATTAAAATTATAAATAGACATAAAAATAAAAATACAATGAGCGTATGTTTCGGCCCGTTTTTGTGCTATCTTCAGCGCAAGTTAAAAGTATAATTAAATTATCGCAATCGGACAAATCATAACATAATAAAGTCGTCTAGTAAAATAAAAACATGATAAATATGACATCAGTGAATAAAAAAATAAATAAATATATCAGTGTATAAAAAAAAATAAATAAATATAACATCAGTGAATAAAAAAAAATAAATAAATATGACATTCAAGAAAATTTTAGAAAATGTATAAAAATCTTTAAAAATAAAAGTATTAACATTTCTCTGTAAAAATATTTCATTTATTTCACAGTAATTTTATGAAGGCAAATATAACTATAAGAAGATTTATGCCTATCTAATATATGCAAAATATTTATTTCTATGTAGTAAATAATGCATATTACATGTACATATCAAATAATTAAAAAAAAGTAAAAAAATGTTAACAGCGTAGATGGTTCTGAACCTGGGTTCTCGCTATTAGTGTACTCGCGCTTACTCTCTGCGCCAACGGCACTGTTCGATAAAGTGTTTTTCTTTATGTCTTACAACCTACATTAAAATTTCTCCAAATTTCTCCAAATTTCAAGTATAAAAAAATACTACTTACAAGGCGCATTGGACGAAAAGTTCTTACAGGGCTTAACTATATTCAATGAAGATTCATCACAAAAAAGGAGATCAAAATCGGTTAAGAGTCAGCTGCGACCTTTATGCATAATTACCGGTGTCCAATCGTGCGGTGTCCAATCGTGCGGTGTCCAATCGTGCAGTGTTCAATCGTGCGGTGTCCAATCGTGCAATGTCCAATAATGCGGTGTCCAATCGTGCAGTGTCCAACCGTGCGGTGTCCAATCGTGCAGTGTCCAATGATGCGGTGTCCAATCGTGCAGTGTCCAATCGTGCGGTGTCCAATCGTGCAGTGTCCAATCGTGCAGTGTGCGTGTCCAATCGTGCGGTGTCCAATCGTGCAGTGTCCAATCGTGCGGTGTCCAATCGTGCAGTGTCCAATCGTGCGGTGTCCAATCGTGCAGTGTCCAATCCTGCGGTGTCCAATCGTGCAGTGTGCGTGTCCAATTGTGCGGTGTCCAATCGTGCAGTATCCAATAATTCTGTATTCAATCGTGCAGTGTCCAATCGTTCCGTGTCCAATACTGCGTGTGCAATCGAGCGGTGTCCAATCGTTCCGTGTCCAAACGGGTGTCACCCGCTGCGACCTCTCCTTGTTAGTTACACATGTCTGTAAGTGAGATTTGCCAAAAATTCTCGAAATACATCAAGGAAATTGAGGAACAACGCTTCTCGGCTCACAGAGATAATATCGCTTTGCAAGCAAGTTTCATTTGTTCGGAACGACTTAGTTACGTGACTGTAAGTAAGATTTGCCGAAAATTTTCATAACACATCAAGGAAATTGAGAAACAACGCTTCTCGGCTCACAGAGCTAAGATCGCTTTGTACGCAAGTTTCCTTCGTTCGGAACGACTTAGTTACGTGTCTGTAAGTGAGATTTGCCGAAAATTTTCATAACACATCAAGGAAATTGAGGAACAACGCTTCTCGGCTCACAGAGCTAAGATCGCTATGTACGCAACTTTCCTTCGTTCGGAACGACTTAGTTACGTGTCCTGTAAGTGAGATTTGCCGAAAATTTTCATAACACATCAAAGAAATTGAGGAACAACGCTTCTCGGCTCACAGAGATAAGATCGCTATGTACGCAAGTTTCCTTCGTTCGGAACGACTTAGTTACGTGCCTGTAAGTGAGATTTGCCGAAAGTTTTTCATAACACATCAAGGAAATTGATGAACAACGCTTCTCGGCAAACAGAGCTAAGATCGCTATGTACGCAAGTTTCCTTCGTTCGGAACGACTTAGTTACGTGCCTGTAAGTGAGATTTGCCGAAAGTTTTCATAACACATCAAGGAAATTGAGGAACAACGCTTCTCGGCTCACAGAGCTAAGATCGCTGATTGTACGCAAGTTTCCTTCGTTCGGAAAAACGACTTAGTTACGTGCCTGTAAGTGAGATTTGCCGAAAATTTTCATAACACATCAAGGAAATTGGGCAACAGCGCTGATCTGCGCAGAGTGGTGAGATCGCTTTGTTCGCAAGTTTCCTTCGTTCGGAAACGACTTAGTTACGTTGCCTGTAAGCGAGATTTGCCGAAAATTTTCATAACACATCAAGGAAATTGAGGAACAACGCTTCTCGGCTCACAGAGATAAGATCGCTATGTACGCAAGTTTCCTTCGTTCGGAACGACTTAGTTACGTGCCTGTAAGTCAGATTTGCCGAAAATTTTCATAACACATCAAGGAAATTGAGGAACAACGCTTCTCGGCTCACAAAGATAAGATCGCTATGTACGCAAGTTTCCTTCGTTCGGAACGACTTAGTTACGTGCCTGTAAGTGAGATTTGCCGAAAATTTTCATAACACATCAAGGAAATTGAGGAACAACGCTTCTCGGCTCACAGAGATAAGATCGCTATGTGTACGCAAGTTTCTTTCGTTCGGAACGACTAAGTTACGTTCCTGTAAGTGAGATTTGTCGAAAATTTTCATAACACATCAAGGAAATTGAGGAACAACGCTTCTCGGCTCACAGAGATAAGATCGCTATGTACGCAAGTTTCCTTCGTTCGGAACGACTTAGTTACGTGCCTGTAAGTGAGATTTGCCGAAAATTTTCATAACACATCAAGGAAATTGAGGAACAACGCTTCTCGGCTCACAAGCTAAGATCGCTATGTACGCAAAGTTTCCTTCGTTCGGAACGACTTAGTTACGTTGCCTGTAAGTGAGATTTGCCGAAAATTTTCATAACACATCAAGGAAATTGAGGAACAACGCTTCTCGGCTCACAGAGATAAGATCGCTATGTACGCAAGTTTCCTTCGTTCGGAACGACTTAGTTACGTGCCTGTAAGTGAGATTTGCCGAAAATTTTCATAACACATCAAGGAAATTGAGAAACAACGTTTCTCGGCTCACAGAGCTAAGATCGCTATGTACGCAAGTTTCCTTCGTTCGGAACGACTTAGTTACGTGCCTGTAAGTGAGATTTGCCGAAAATTTTCATAAACACATCAAGGAAATTGAGGAACAACGCTTCTCGGCTCACAGAGCTAAGATCGCTATGTACGCAAGTTTCCTTCGTTTGGAACGACTTAGTTACGTGCCTGTAAGTGAGATTTGCCGAAAATTTTCATAACACATCAAGGAAATTGTGGAACAACGCTTCTCGGCTCACAGAGATAAGATTGCTATGTACGCAAGTTTCCTTCGTTCGGAGCGACTTAGTTACGTTCCTGTAAGTGAGATTTGCCGAAAATTTTCATAACACATCAAGGAAATTGAGGAACAACGCTTCTCGCAGCTAAGATCGCTATGTACGCAAGTTTCCTTCGTTCGGAACGACTTAGTTACGTGCCTGTAAGTGAGATTTGCCGAAAATTTTCATAACACATCAAGGAAAATTGAGGAACAACGCTTCTCGGCACACAGAGCTAAGATCGCTATGTACGCAAGTTTCCTTCGTTCGGAACGACTTAGTTACGTACCTGTAAGTGAGATTTGCCGAAAATTTTCATAACACATCAAGGAAATTGAGGAACAACGCTTCTCGGCACACAGAGCTAAGATCGCTATGTACGCAAGTTTTCTTCGTTCGGAACGACTTAGTTACGTGCCTGTAAGCGAGATTTGCCGAAAATTTTCATAACACATCAAGGAAATTGAGGAACAACGCTTCTCGGCTCACAGAGCTAAGATCGCTATGTACGCAAGTTTCCTTCGTTCGGAACGACTTAGTTACGTGCCTGTAAGTGAGATATACCGAAAATTTTCATAACACATCAAGGAAATGGAGGAACA
>CAJQTV010001016.1:0-32684 GCA_907163055.1 Formica aquilonia x Formica polyctena | reverse complement strand
TCTATGTTTAAAATATCAGTATTTAAACGTATATGTAAAAAAAGGTATAAAAAATCGAAAATAAAACTAATACTTTTATTGCAAAGGTAATAAAAAGGGGGAAAATAATTTTTAATACAGATATATGTTATACAATACGTAGAAGAAAAAATGTATTTTATTGTACGTAACATTTAACGAAGATAACAAAAATATTATACAAAATATAAGTTATTTTATACGTACAAGAATTATCTTAAAAAAATGATTTTGTTTTCTAGAATCTTTTTATCGAGATTTACTTTAATAATACATTTATATGCGGGATGTATTAATGAATTTACAATTGTGGACGTAGCACGGACTCACACTAAACGGTGGTTTACCATGCCATCGAAAGTGGACGTGGCTATGTAGTTTCAAGCGGCTGTAAAATGGACGTAGAGGCGCTGCTGTACGGGACCGAAAAGCTATCGTACGGAAAACGCCGGGATGGCCGCTCTCATGCTTCTCTCTGTTTATACATAGTCTGACGATAAAAAACTGAATATTTAAGTTAGTTTACAGAAATAGTCCTACGTATACTACACATATAAACTGAAATAAACACAAGTTTTTACATATATAGGGTGTTCAAAAATAAAATATAAGGGTAAATATAGCGAATAGGGGACCCAGCCCCAATGACCTTGACCTTGACATATGTTATCAAGGACATAATTCTGAGTAACTTTTTCTTCTAATTTAATCGTCGCTCGTTGCTTATTAAAATGTTATTAACAAAAAAAGTTTGAAATATACCAAAGTACATGCACGGACAGGAAGCACGCCGCGCGCACACACACACACACACGGGGGGAGGTGCAAGGGGAGTCTTCGGCCCTCCTCCCGCACCCACCCCGCCGGTAGGCAGGGTGGACCTCGCTTTACAACTTACAAAGTACACGCTACATTTTAAAGCAAGGTCCACCCTGCCTACCGGCGGAGTGGGTGCGGGAGGGGGGCCGAAGGCCCCCCGTGTGTGTGTGTGTGTGTGTGTGCGCGCGCGCGCGTGCTTCCTGTCCGTGCATGTACTTTGGTATATTTCAAACCTTTTGTTAATAACTTTTTAATAAGCAACGAGCGACGATTAAATTAGAAGAAAAAGTTACTCAGAATTATGTCCTTGACAACATATGTCAAGGTCAAGATCATTGGGGCTGGGTCCCCTATTCGCTATATTTACCATAAAATCTGTTTAAACTACAAAAAATCTGTTAAAATCTATTAGATCTGTTTGAATTTGTTTTAATTATAGCGTCATTCTTGGCTTGTATATATATAAATATTACGTCTGTGTATATAAAAATTATTTAGGCATTTTTACTTCATACAATAAAATTTTTTTTATTACTTATCATAGCTTTATTGTTTTCTTCTTTATACTTTTAATATATATAACATATTATGTTAAGTTACATGAATTATTAAAAAATATATGTGTATTATGAAAGTGTGTTATGAACGTGTATAATAAAAATAGATAAATGAGGTAATGAATAGGTAATGAAATAGTAACTGATATAAAGTAGGAAATGAACATGTTACTTGTTAGTTATCATTTTCATCGGGTATTTTTAGTTTTCTTTTTTTTTCTGGAACTGAATATTGTTCTTGTTCTAGTAAATCTTCTGTGTTTATGTCAATTACATTTTTGTCTTTTATTTTAGAAGAGTTCCATGACTTGGCGTTAGATAAAACTTCTCCAAGAGTCTTATTAAAGTCTCGTTCTGTTATTTTAACATGCAGTATTTTATTTTCAGTTATAAATATATCTGAAACATAAGGCTTAAATAACTAATCTGATCAAAATATTTTAAAAACCACGTTGATTTCAATATCTTTTTTTACAATTTTGTGTATTTACCTAGTAAGTATTTATAAAAAGAAGTCTTTGAAAAATTAAATTTATTTATAACATTTTTTATAGCAGTAAATTGTGTTGCCATCTCTTGTGTCAGAAATTTCCGTAAAATAGTAACAATATTCCTAGGTAATGAAATGCTATCATCTAATGAATTATATATCCGTTGAAACTGGAAAAAAATTTAACATAGAGTAGCACAAATAAGTATTGATATTGATAAACTTTAAAGAAATTCGTAAGTTACTAACAATCAAAAGTCGAATATTTTCATTATTGTTTAACAGGTCGCAAAATTTGTTGAATTCATCTATTGTATTAACTGGTAAATTAATGCCGTGACTTTCAATTAAATTTTCATTTGTAACACATGGAATGACATTTTTTGATAAAAGTGTATCTAACTTTTGATTTATTTCCACATTGGATTTATTGACTGCTTTTAACTGATATTCTAAATTAGTCAGTTTTATTAAGATTATTTTCATTTCTGAAAGTAGAAAAAAACTATAACATTAATACAAATGAAAAAAAGTTATACGTAATAATAACAATGACAGTATAAATGCCTTCTGAAAATTTATTGGTTGTTGGAATGCAATCTTGGAGAGGTTTCGATGGAGCAGAAGCAATATTGCTTTTATTACAATTACTTGTGCTTGGTTCATCAGTCACATTAATTTTATTAATCTTCATTACCTTAACTGGTGTCTTTAATGATTCAATTGATTTAATTGATAATTCTAATAAAAACAATTAATTAATACATATTTAAGAAATTAATTACGGATACTGTAAATATCAAATACTTTACTTTTTGATGCACCTTTAGAATTTGATTTTGTCTGAACTTTTCGACGAATTATTCTTGCGTATTTGTCATCACTAGACTCTATATGCACACGTATGCATACATATTATTTTATTTTTGAAAATAGAATTGAATTTCAAAATTTACCTGAATCAGATGAAACCGATGATAAATCGATATTATTATTGTCGATGCCAACGGATGATGCACTTTTTAAAATTTCACCGATTTTATTCTTGTTTTTATTACCTTGATCTTTAATATTTTTAGTTATTTTATCTATCTTCTCCGTCGTATCATTCTCACAATCAGTCGTAAATACATAATTATTTTCTTTCAACCGATTCAAACGTTTCAATGCATCTTCATAATTATCTAAGGTAATAAGTTACAGGTAATTCTACATTAATATTTGAAAATTATTTATTTACGCATATTTTAACACACATTACCTGCGTGACTTTTAATTATAAATCTATACTTTAACCATGTGGGATCTGGATCTTGTTTTGTTTTCACAATATGATGAAATCGCTGACATTTCTTTTGTGTATACGGAGGTGATAAAAAGGGAGTTTTGAATTCACCGGTATCCTCATCGAATATAACCCACTTATTTGGTATACAATAAATAGATTTTTCCTCTTCCTCATTCATCGAATCATTGATGAATTCAATAATTAAATAGTCTCATATTTTTTTCTTTTAAATGCTTTATATTTAATTTTAAAGAAAAAACTTGGTAAACGATATTTAATTCAAACCACTGTCGGCGAGAGCTCACGAAAAAGATAAAAGTTTACTGTAGTAAAATAAATAATTTTGTCGATCAACAACTTCATAGCAACGTAACCCGGAGACCGGAGACAAAATCTGACTTCAGCACCGTCTCAATATCGCGAGCATAGATATTTACTAATATGTATCAAGAGTTTCTGCTTAATAAAAATACTCGATTACTTGATAATTAGTTCCGTAAGTAGCTGGTCAAAATCTCGACAGAAAATATATTTTAAAAGAAAAAAAATAGATAGATCTATCGATTTTTTAAATATATTAATATTTCGGACGAAAGATGTACAAAAACTAAAATAAGAAACTATTATTAAGAACATTGTAGTTTCTTACTTTATATTGTTGTAGCCATAAATTTATAAAATAGTTTCTTATACTGCTTTTTATCTGTTAATAGCTTTATGTATGAGAATAGATAATTTTATGTATGAGAACATATAGCTAAAAAATTGTAGATATTAACTGAGTAATAACTGTCCATAGTTGCACTGATCAATTATTATATTCTAGAATTCGCCTATTTTTTATACAAATATTATATTTTTGAAGCGCCATCTGTGTCGAAAAAAGATATCATATTATAGCTAATATCTGGCCATAAAATTTCGAAAAAAATATTATTAGCAAATAAATATTAGCAAATAATAATTAATTATTAGCAAATAAATGGCAGAAAAATTTTGATTAGAAAAACTGGATGGTTTTTAGGCACTGGTCAGTTTTTCCCAGAAACTTTTCTACTCGGGAAATAATTACGAGAATTTTCAGATGGACCTCAGAATTGGAAGACGAATCACGATAATAATTTTAACAAAAAAAAAAATAATAATTGAAATTTTATCAAACAGAATAATAGGAACAGACTTAACTTAGCAGTCACAGTAAATATATTCCCGATCGTATAAAATAAGAAAGAACATAAGCGAATGCGCCATACTGTATCATTTAATTGTTATATTAATTAATATACTAAAAACGTATATATATATATATATATATATATATATATATATATAATACTATATATATAACACTATATATAACACTATATATAACACTATATATATAATACTATATATATAACACATATATATATATATATACGTTTTTAGTATATTAATTAATATAACAATTAAATGATACAGTATGGCGCATTCGCTTATGTTCTTTCTTATTTTATACGATCGGGAATATATTTACTGTGACTGCTAAGTTAAGTCTGTTCCTATTATTCTGTTTGATAAAATTTCAATTATTATTTTTTTTTTGTTAAAATTATTATCGTGATTCGTCTTCCAATATATACAGGATTCGTCTTCCAATATATACAGGGTGGTCCATTTTAAAAGAGCCAGTCAAATATCTCGAAAAATATGAAAGATACGGAAAAACGTTTCAGACAAAAGTTGTTTGGTTCGAAGGGGGACATAAGATGGTGCCATTGATGTGACCTTAGATAGTCATTTGAAGGTCACATGAAGGTCACTTTCAATTTCTTAAATGGAAACCCCAATTTTTTATTACATATTCTTATAGCTTATGTCGAGAGCTTTCCAATACACTATAATAAAGTATTTTTTCATTAAGTACTTTTTGAGTTATTTTATATTTTAATCTAACATATTTTGATAGACAAAATAAAATATCTCGTAAAATATTTAGTTCTCGATAATCTTACTGTAATACTTTTACGTACAGAATAATAAGACAAATCAATTAGTAAAAAAAAATAATTGTTTTTAAGAAAAAGTATGTAATTATTTATAATGTATTTATAATGTATTTTTTAAAACAATTATTTGTTTTTTTCTTTACACTAATTGATTTGTCTCATTATTTTGTACATAAAAATATTACGGTAAGATTGTCAAAAACTAAATATTTTACGAGATATTTTAATTTTTATATCAAAATATGTCAGATTAAAATATAAAATAACTCAAAAAGTACTTAATGAAAAAATACTTTATTATAGTGTTTTGGAAAGCTCTCGACATAAGTTATAAAAATATGCAATGAAAAATGGGGGTTCCCATTTAAGAAATTGAAAGTGACCTTCATGTGACCTTCAAATGATTATCCAAGGTCACATCAATGGCACCATCTTATGTCCCCCTTTGAACCAAACAACTTTTGTCTGAAACGTTTTTCCGTATCTTCCATATTTTTCGAGATATTTGACTGGCTCTTTTAAAATGGACCACCCTGTATATATGTATATAAACTGTAATATAATTTTCTCTTTATTGCATTAATTCGCTCAGTTGTGTGCTTATTTATGTATTCGTTTCTTAGATATTGTTAAAAGTGTTAATGATAGAACAGGAATAACTCACTTTAACACACGTGTATGAGTTTTATTCTAATTAATCAATGCCTTTTTATTACGTATATAAACGGGAGGCTATCGCACGCCTCAGGTTTGTTCAGACTCTATCTGTATGATACAATATATTTGTGCGATCTAATTCGAATACGAAAAAAGAATAACAATACGTAATACTTAAATATTACGCTGGATCGCTACGCTGTCTGTTAGTCGCTCTCGCACCGCTCAGTCACTCAGTCGCTGTTCGCTCTTTCTCGCAGGGTGTGCACACCTCGACGGTCGCTCGGGAAAAGGGACGACACACGGATCCTCTCACTGAGGCTCTCCCACACAGCGGCGCTGCCTAACTCTAATTCACTCAGTAGCCAATCAGCACTGAAATTATCCTATATTTGAAAAACCTATCTTTTAACAGATATACGTAATTGTTAATGTAGCTAAATTTTTAAATATATGTAACATTCAAAATATTTTATTATTTATTGCTAGAACATTTTAACTATTGTAGGATTTAAGTACGTATTATATGTACCGACATGCGTAGTATCGCATTTGATATTGCGGCTAGATCATAAAGTAGCGACAAATCCTTTAGCGAGCCGCCGCTAAGAGAGATTTTTGTTATCGCGTGCGCACTCTTTGATTTTGACGTATGCGGCTAGATCATAGGGTAGCCGCGAGTCCGAAAAGATAAGCGCTACTCTTCTGTCGGCGTCCTTTACTCTCCGGGCATAAAAGGACGAGCAGCAGCGAGCGGCAGTCAGTCCTTCGCCGTCAGTTAAGAGTTGTACTACATTCGTATATTCCTTGTATTCTTAAATCTTTTATATTCTTTTATAATAAATATTTGTTCTTAAATAAAACCTACAAATAATTGGGGGCTCAGCCGGGATTATAGCCTAGAGTGTAGTGCTAGCAGACGACCATAAGAAGTGCCTAAGAAGTTTTTAAGAAGTTTTCTAAGATATAACTATAATGACGGAATCAAGTGCCAGTGCAGCAAACGACGATCTGAATGCGAAGCTGACGGACATGACGACAGCTCAATTAAGACAAGAATTGAAAAAACGAAATTTGAAAACGGCAGGACTGAAAAACGAACTCATCCTAAGACTGTTACCGTTTATGCAACTCGAGCGCGAACACGGAGAACAGAACAACACGGCGAAGTTAAGAATAAAATTGATGAAGACGCAAGCAGAAAACAAGAAGACAGCAGCGAAAGCGACACAAGTCTGAGCGATGAAGATGAAGAGCCGATTGCTGAAAGAAGACAAAACGCAGGAAGGGCCCGAGGAAATCAATTATTAACATTCAGAGATGTTGAAGAATCCTTAGAGACATTCAACGGAGACGACAAGGTTGATGTGAAGATGTGGATCAAAGATTTCGAAGAAATGGTTGTATTGTGCGAGTGGTCCGATATTCAAAAAGTAGCATACGCAAAACGTCTTCTTCGCGGGTCAGCAAAACTGTTTGTTAAACATGAAAGATGCACAAAGACATGGAAGAAGCTGCGGCGTGCATTAAAGGAAGAATTTGTTAATATCGTGGACAGTCATGCAGTACATCAAGAGTTATTACGACGAAAGAAATCATCCGACGAATCATATCAAGCATATATATAAAATGCTTGAAATTGCCGCGCAAGCCGACGTCGATACACCATCGGTAATTCGATACATTATCGAGGGAATACAAAACGATGCAGTTAACAAAACAGTGTTACACGGAGCAAAGACGATACGTGAATTAAAAAAAAAATTCACTCAATATGAAGCTATAACGAAGGAAAGAAAATTAAAGACGAAGGAGTGGCATCCGTTTGACCACGTTAATATTGACCACGTTGAGATTGACCACGTTGCGATTGACCACGTTGATATTGACCACGGTCCCGATTGACCACGGTCCCGATTGACCACGGTCCCGATTGACCACGGTCCCGATTGACCACGGTCCCGATTGACCACGGTCCCGATTGACCACGGTCCCGATTGACCACGTTGATATTGACCACGGTCCCGATTGACCACGGTCCCGATTGACCACGGCCCCGGTTGACCACGGTCCCGATTGACCACGGTCCCGATTGACAACGGTCCCGATTGACCACGGTCCCGATTGATCACGGTCCCGATTGACCACGGTCCCGATTGACCACGGTCCCGATTGACTACGTTGATATTGACCACGGTCCCCATTGAAAAACCATGTAACACACACACACACACACACACATGCGGGAAGGTGCAAGGGGGGCCTTCGGCCCCCCTCCCGCACCCCCTCCGCCAGTCGGACACAATGGACCTCGCTTTACAACTTGCGAAGTACATGCCCTAGTAACGACATGTATTGATCCGTGGTCAATCTGGACCGTGGTCAATATTACCGTGGTCAATCGGGACCGTGGTCAATCGGGACCGTGGTCAATCGGGACCGTGGTCAATCGGGACCGTGGTCAATCGGGACCGTTGTCAATCGCAACGTGGTCAATCTCAACGTGGTCAATCGGGACCGTGGTCAATATCAACGTGGTCAAACGGGACGCTCCCAAGACGAAGCAGTCGAAGCCAGAGGAAAAGAAGAAGATGACTCAAGGGGACACGAATACAACGACGACGAAAAGATGTTTCAACTGTGGTAGCAAAGATCATTTGTGTAAAGTGTGCCCGATGAAAGACCAAGGCGCCAAGTGTTTCAAGTGTAATCAATACGGACATATAGCCAAATTGTGTAAGGGAACAGTGAGTGTACAGAAAGAAGCCGCGTGCATAATTGTTAAGAACACACAACAAAAGCAG
Organism: Formica aquilonia x Formica polyctena; assembly: GCA_907163055.1. Lineage (NCBI taxonomy): Eukaryota > Metazoa > Arthropoda > Insecta > Hymenoptera > Formicidae > Formica > Formica aquilonia x Formica polyctena. The sequence goes on along the minus strand of CAJQTV010001016.1, from coordinate 24,063 downwards.
GTAAAGCAAGTAGAAGTCGCGAGTCAATGTTTTGTTAGTATTATAGACACGGGCAGCGATTTGAGCTTAATAAATCGAGATTGTTACGAGAAGCTAGGTTGTCCGAAATTAAACAATAAAATAAATTTTGACGGTTTAGGCGCATTAAATAATAGTACGTACGGCTCTTTTGCAATAGATGTTGCTATTGACGATGATATAAAATTGTATTTCATGTCGTTGATAATGAAATAATGAAACATGCAATCTTGATTGGTGCTGACTTTTTGAATCTAGTTGAATTACATTCAGGTAGTTATCCGAAAAATTCCTGAAAAATCAATTCACGCAAGTAGCACAGAGTTACCCGAGGTGTTAAAGGTTGATATAATAGAAAACGCAGATCCATTTGACTTTTCATATATCTCTGATAAAAACTTACGACGCGAAGTAGAAGTTATTGCAAGAAATTATGAACCTAAAAAAACGCGTGAAATCGGTGTTAAAATGACACTAATTTTGAAAGATGATATTCCAATTTACCAAAGACCGCGTAGATTGTCTCCATCGGAAAAGGAAGAAGTTGATAAACAATTAAAAACGTGGATAGACGACGGTATTATAAGACCCTCTAATGCCGAGTACGCAAGCCCTGTTGTACTAGTTAAAAAAAAGAATGGTGACACAAGAATCTGTGTAGACTTTCGAAAATTAAACAAGAAAATCATAAAAGATCATTATCCGTTGCCGCTAATCGAGGATCAGTTAGACCGGTTGCAAGGCGCGAAAATGTTTAGTACTATTGACTTAAAAAATGGATTTTTCCATGTTAAAGTGGCCGAAGAAAGTAGGAAGTATACTTCTTTCATTGTTCCAACAGGTCAATACGAATTCATACGGATGCCATTCGGGCTTTGCAATTCTCCGGCTATATTCCAAAAGTTTATAAATGCTGTATTTAAAGATTTAATTTCTGAGGGAATCGTATTAACTTATATGGACGATCTAATTATTCCTTCGCAGAACATTGAGCAAGCAATTGATAGTTTACAACGCGTATTAGAAGTTTCAAGTCAAGCTGGTTTGCACATAAATTGGCAAAAGTGTAAATTTATTCAAACAGAAATTATATACTTAGGACATATCGTAACGGACGGAACTGTAAAACCCGCGGAATGCAAAACTAATGCTGTTATGAAATTTCCGGTCCCCAGATGTGTCAAAGATGTACAAAGTTTTATCGGCCTCACGGGTTATTTCTGTAAATTTATTTATCAATACTCAATGATAGCACGACCGCTAACAAATCTTTTGAGGAATAATATAGAGTTTCGGTTTGGTAAAGACGAAGAACAAGCATTTCGAAGTTTAAAACTCGCATTGATCAATAAGCCTGTTTTAAAATTATATAAAAGCGGAGCCGAAACGGAATTACATACAGACGCTTCAAAATTTGGTTACGGTGCGATATTATTGCAAAAGGATTATTTAGACAATGCTTTCCATCCGGTCTATTATGCAAGCGGGAAAACTACTCCCGCTGAAGAAAAATATACTAGTTATGAATTGGAAGTACTTGCAGTCGTCAAAGCATTGAAAAAATTTAGAGTATATTTATTAGGCATTCATTTTAAAATTATTACCGATTGTAAAGCATTTACATTAACAATGAACAAACGAGATTTATGCGTCCGCGTGGCTCGATGGGCTCTTGCATTAGAGGAATATGACTATGAAATTCAGCACAGGCCAGGGAAAAATATGATGCATGTCGACGCACTAAGTCGAAATCCCCTCCCGGAAATTTTGCTTGTTCATGAAAGTAATGATAGTCTAATCGCTAGATTTAGAAAAGCTCAGAGTACCGATCAAGATCTGCAAAAAATCCTTAAACTAGCGACACTCAATAAAGTCGACAGTTATATAGTAAGAAATAATTTACTGTATCGAGATAATGATGGCGAATTATTGTTAGTAGTACCTAAGACGTTACAAAATTCGATAATTAGACAAGCGCATGAGCAAGGTCACTTTGGCGTTAATAAGACGGAAATGCTTGTACGAAGAGACTATTGGTTTAAGACTATGCGATCGAAAATCGAAAAAGTAGTAACGAGTTGTATAAATTGCATCCTAGCAGAACGAAAACAAGGTGAACAAGAAGGATTTTTGAATGTAATTGATAAAGGAGATGTTCCGTTACATACCTATCATGTGGATCACTTAGGTTCAATGCCAAGCAGAAAAAAAAATTACCGTCATATTTTCGTCATAGTTGATGCGTTTAGTAAATTCGTGTGGTTATATGCTAGGAAATCGACCGATGCTGCCGAAATAATCGACCGTTTGTGCAAACAATCCGTTGTATTTGGAAATCCGCGTAGAATCATATCAGATCGCGGTACGGCGTTTACATCAAGCGCGTTTAAAGAATATTGTACCGAGGAAAAAATTCAGCATCTTCTTATTACCATGGGAATACCTAGAGGTAATGGGCAAGTCGAAAGGGTAAACCGTACCCTTATACCGCTTTTAACTAAATTGTCGGCGCCAAAACCAGAAGAATGGTTTAAATTTATCGATACTGCTCAGAGATATTTAAACACTACGCCGAACAGAAGCACGGGCCGAACACCGTTCCAATTAATGTTTGGCATTCACATGCGATTAAGAGAAGATACACAAATACGCGAAATGATCGAAAGCGAATGGGCGCGAATGTTCGAAAAGGAACGCGATGATATCCGACAGGAAGCCAAAGAAAAAATAGCCGAGATCCAAAGAGAAAATTTAAAGACTTTTAACAAAAAACGAAAAGTAGCATTAAAATACGCGGACGGAGATCTTGTCGCGATTAAGAGAACTCAATTCGGTCCGGGACTTAAATTTCGTAGTAAATTTTTAGGCCCTTATCGTGTAACTGAGGGAATGCGTAATAATCGGTATACAGTTGCGAAAATAGGTGAACATGAAGGACCGCAAGAAACTTCTATGTCTGCCGATTATATGAAACCTTGGTTGCATTTCGATGATACAGATGAACTTGAAAGCGAGGACAAAGAAGGAACCGAAAAATAAAGAATAGAAAATCACAATTAACATTCGGCTAGATCATAAAGTAGTGACGAATCCTTTAGCGAGCCGCCGCTAAGAGAGATTTTTGTTATCGCGTGCGCACTCTTTGATTTTGACGTATGCGGCTAGATCATAGGGTAGCCGCGAGTCCGAAAAGATAAGCGCTACTCTTCTGTCGGCGTCCTTTACTCTCCGGGCATAAAAGGACGAGCAGCAGCGAGCGGCAGTCAGTCCTTCGCCGTCAGTTAAGAGTTGTACTACATTCGTATATTCCTTGTATTCTTAAATCTTTTATATTCTTTTATAATAAATATTTGTTCTTAAATAAAACTTACACTATTAATGTACGTTTGCAAATTTAAACGTTAGATATGTCCAGTTGGTTCTTTTTCTATGTTATTTTCTGAATTTAATGCTAAAAAAATGTGTATTACTTGTAACGAAGTGACTACTATACAGAACTTCTCCACTGTGACATTCATTAAAGATCAAGTAGACTCATTTGTCTGCGCAACAGTTAGGCTACGTTAAATTAGGGTTAGATAATTAAACTTATTGTTGGGCATAATAAGCAAGTGATAAATTTATAATTCAACCATGAATGATAGATATGAATATAACTTATATCATAATTTCTAATATATTTTAAATATGAATATAATTTATATCATAATTTCTAATATATTTTTATTCTGTGTATTTTAGTAATAAATATTTATATAAGTAAACATTTTATAAGTAATAACAATAATAGTAACAATGTAAATTGCAAGGAAAATTTAATATAAATTATTTAATTAAATAATCTGTATTGTTACGTCCTGCCGACTCTACGATTCCTTCCTTCCGCGACGTTGCGGTAACGATCGTCAGTTGGTAGTAAGAATGAATCGTTCAATAAACAAAGCATCTTGCGCCATACGTTTCTTTTAAACACTCATTTGTCAGTAACTACATCCACGTGTATCCGTGGGAAAGACGCAAGGAAATCGGTGATGGAAACCATGCCGGTCTCCTCGAGATAAATAAAAAATAATAGCTACCCCTTGCAGTAGAATTTTCCGGCGGAAGAACAAGGAGATAACAAGAACTTTTAACGAAATTTCGACAAAAATAATTATAAAGAAGTAAGACCCTTTTCTAATCAGATCATGTGCGCGAGGGTCCGCCGGAAAAACTAATGTTTAAGGAACTTTTGAACTGATATCGAGCTCACCAACGGACGATCAGCACGGGTAAAAATATGAAAATAGAAGACACTCCCTGCCGAATGAGGACACTGGCACGATTCTAATTCGTTAAAATCTTGAAGAATCCCTACTTTTGCATAATTTTAATTCGTTGAAGTTTTTGAAAGATCCCCACTCTTAAAATTAGAAGACGCCCTCAAAAAGGGAATTATATAAGAAAGAACTCGTAAGACTCGAGGACTTATTATTCAACTCCAATCAGTTCCGGGCAATTAGTCTCGTGTGCGCGCATAAAGAGTAAAAATCGTAATCAGAAAAGAAAAGACTGAGCCGCACAGCAGTACATGCAAGCGAAAGACGTCAAGTTTTGTCAACAATCAATCTACCAATCGAAATTTAGCAGTAAAAGTAAGTCTCCAATAACTCAGTTTTAATTATATTTTATTCCCGCAACAAATAACGTTTTTCGCTGGTTCCGTAGTGAGAACCAGGTCGGGAAAAAATTACGAATTGCGACCTACCACCGCAAAGCAAGTCCGTTCCGCGAGTCAGAAGACTCGAACTTCTTCAGATTTAAATTCAACCGTAACTACTAGTAGTAGTAATGATTACCGATTAAACACACACATAGAAACAATCATTGACTTCTCCCCTAGTTATTCTCCGATATATCCTTCTGAACCACCTTCTCCCGAACCCCCGCTTTCCCACCGATCGTTCTCCTCTTTGTCAATGATCATCCTTGATAATTCACCCCCTCCTTCCCCTCTCGAATCCGACGAATTCGAGAAAGCGTTGGAAGAGTTCTGCAACGAACTCCCTGACCTCGATGACGAGTTATCCTACTAATCCTAGAATTATGAAATTAGACTCCTAGTATTCTTTCACACTCTCACTCACGCAAATTGTTTTTTCTTTTCTAACAGATATATTATTGTATTAACCAGTCAGTAGTTCAATATTAACAATAGAATCTTGCCTCATCATTCTGACTGATGTCCTCCGTACGATTGTGAGACCCGCGAACAAATAAACACACACACACACATACACACATATTAAAATAATTATTGTTCTTATCATTTCGATATAATAAATTTATGTATACCAACGTAATTTAATTTATTATGAATAAATTTGTATTTTAATTTAAACCAAATCTTTATTACCCCCTCTCATTCCCAGTCCGAAGATCGCACTTGGTCCCATCCCGCGTAATAGAGATTAAATTTTCTTACCAAAAAGTGATCGCCGAGCGAACTTCCGAAAAGCAGAGTAATAGCGACCCGAACGGTCGTTTACCTGATTTTCGGACCGTCAAGTTCGTTTGATTCTAACGCTTCGAGACGTTTGACTTCGGGATCATAAAGATAGTGATTGCGCACTGTCTCATCCTTCCTCGAGTCTGGACATAACAGTATGTTCGAAGAAATAAAAGCGAAAAAAGGAAGCTTTTGCAAGCTTTATAGTTTCAATTTTCCCGGGTACAGATAACGACAATTGCTTTTTTCAGATATTGTAGGTCCTGTTGTTTGAAAAAAAGATTATCGTACTTATCTGTACCAGGGAATAGAAGCTTCTTTTTTCGCTTTTATGTCCTCGAAGATACAGGTATTTCATGAAGTTTATATTCAATTTTCCTTGCTATTTAAATTATTACTATTATTTATAAATGTTTATTGCTAAATTACACGGAATAAAAATACGTTAGAAGTTTTGATTAAATTATATTTATCATTCAAGCATATAAAAGAGGTTATATACAATCGCGTGTATGGTATTTTATATCTATCACTTGCCCATTATGCCTAACAAAATAAGTTTAATTATCTAATTCTACTTTAGCGTAATCTAACTCTTGCGTATATTACAAATATCTTTTTTTATTTGTTACCCTGTAAACACCAATAGTAACATAACATCCATGATATAATTTTTCATTCGACAAAATGTAATCGTAATATATGTTATATGTAACAGTTATATTGTTGAGTGCAAAATTATAATTTTGATGTTATTTTACTGTTATTTACGGAAATGTGTTAAAGGTTAAAATACGACATAAGATCTGAAATTTGTCAACTTAATAATTATTGTTACATATCGCATATCATGAATTCTTTGTAATAATTATTTGTATAATTTTGATATTTTTATGAGTTTATTGTGATGTCGTGTTTCTTTTTTGAAGTTTAATTGTGTTTTTACAAAGATGTCTTTTGCTATGGTGATATTTGACGATGGCAATAATGAAGTATCTGAAGTACCTAATAATTGGTTGATTGACAAGAGAGGTGAAAATTACTGCTGGTGGTCATCTGCTCATATAAAAAATTTAATATCATTAATAACAAATCGTGTTAAACTAAATGAGTTTACCTGGTCTCTATTGCATGTCACAGTGGAGAAATACTGTAGTAAGTATCTTTGATAAAGTGTAAGTATGAATATACATTTAATACATTTGATTTTCGTTTTATTGCTTTTTCTAGATACCATAGAAAAAGCTCGAAGAATTGCTGAGGATTCTCAGTATAGCAGTACAGATGAAGCAGAATTAGGAAAAGGATATCGAAAACACAGACATGCAAAAAAATATTTGAATGTATCTTCTTCTGATAATGAAAGTAATGAAGAGATTGCTACTTCAGAAAAAAAACAAAAGGACCGAATTGCCATGTATTCCACCGTTTCTTGTGCAGCATTACAATAATTTTAAAAATCAAAATATAATTACAAAATCAATAAGATCGTCTCAGTCAAATCATGATTTGGAAGCATCCAATAAAGAACAAGAATCAACTTCATCTATATTAGTATAATGAAAATCGTGATGAAATAGATGTCTTTATTAGTATTTTGAAAAGAATAGAAGGTTTGTAACCAAAATTAAAAAATTATTTTTATTTGATAATTTTATATTATTCATGAGAGACTATAATTTTATTTAACACAGAAAAACTGGACAATCTAACGAGAATGTGTGCTGTTTTTTCAATTTGATTTTAATAATATATAACAACGAGTGGATCGCATTACACCTATTGTGAAAATTTGTGGTCCTACAGAAAATATAAGAAAATTGCTACCATTGACGTCAATCGAAGAAATTAATAACTTTGACAGATTCTTGAAAGAAGAGAAAAATCTCGTTGAATATGTAAATTGAAATGATAGTTCATATTTTAGTTGTAACGATACCGTTACTAACGGCCTAGCGGGCCGATCGACCGCGCGCTTTTCGAGGCTCGGCGTTTATGGCGTCCCTAAGCTCCTAAACCCGTGTCGCGGCCCCACCGTAGGGACCACCCCACCACACGTGGAATCGCGCGAGTGGGAGGCCGGCCGCCGGTATATAAGGCGCTCCGGCGAGCGTAGCGTGACCAGTTCCCGATCCCAAGTCCTACCTAGTACAACTCCTGATCCGAAACCTATACCGCGTTACACCAGGCTACGGGCTACCCGTAGTTACGCCGGTTACCCGGTTGCTGGGACGGCGCACCCTGATACCTAGCGTTACACCAGGTCACGGGCTACCCGTGGTTATGCCGGGCTTCCCGGTTGCTGGGACGGCGCATCCTACCCCGCGTTAAACCAGGTCACGGGCTACCCGTGGTTATGCCGGGCTTCCCGGTTGCTGGGACGGCGCATTCTCGATCCTTTGCGTTAAATCAGGTCACGGGCTACCCGTGGTTATGCCGGGCTTCCCGGTTGCTGGGACGGCGCACTCTTAGTTCATAAGACCGTACCGCGCCCCGCGCACCGTTCAACCTGGACGGCCGTTCGTATATACCGCGACCGTTTCCACCGTAAGACCACTTTGGTCTCCGTGTATCTTTCCGTCTAAATACCGCGACCCGTTAACCTGTAATACCGCTTTGTACATATACCGCGACCTGCTCTATTGTAAGACCGTTGTACATATACTGTAACCAGTAAGACCGCTCCGGTCTCCGCGTCCTGTTAGACTCTAGCACCGTTTGTATATATCGCGACCTGTTCATATTGTAAGACCGCATTGTATATACCGCGACCTGTCCGTATTGTAAGACCGCACTGTACATACCGCGCATTCTGACTGTAGAGTTAATTAGACATTAGGATTCCCGCCAAGTGTCGCGCCGATTCCACCTTCACACACGGCCTTCAGACTACTAAGGAGCGTCAGTCCTTTTAAGGATAGAACGCCGAGAACGCCGACGCCCCGTCCTTTTAAGGATAAGGCAGTCAGGCAGTTGGAATTACGTTGAAGGCCACGCGACACCCCGTAGTGTTTAAGATCTGTACTGTACCACAAAGAGTAATCATAGTTTATTTGCATGCGAACACCGCGATTGCAGAACACGGCCGCTTGAGCCACGCTCGCTTCTCGAGCTCCACGCGCACCAACCACGCGCGAAACTCTGTATGCACCGCGTTTGCACGTCGCATTGTGAATAACAACCAACCACGCGCGAAACTCTGTACGCACCGTTCCCGCATGTTGCTTCGCGCATAGCTTTCAGTGTTAAATATCTTTTATAATAACCGCTTGAATAAACAGACTTGTTTAAACCGCTTATACCGAGGTAAAGTAAGTTGGAGTTTCCCCCTTCTCCCGAATCCTGGCACCGGCGAGCCTTGATCCGCGGCGTACGGGAAAGGTGAACCGTTACATAGTAAAATTATAAAAATTAACAATTTTCATTATAAATCCTTGGTTTTTCATTAAAATATGTCTTTATTACAGAAAACTTTTATTGGAAAAATTAGTAGACATTCAGCTCGTGAAAATATTAAGCGAGTATTGTCTTCAATATTTGATGACAAATTAGCAAAACAATGCTCTCTGAAAGGAAAGAAAAATAATTACGGCATTGAGAAATTGGCCATACTAAAAATCATTAAAGGTATGACGATATTGTCGGCTTAAAGGTAAAACACATTAAGTCGAAAAATCAAGTGATGATTTTAATTTATTTGAAGTGTCCTTTTTTCACCACTATCACTCTTACAATAAACTTTACTTATTAGGCCATTGAATAACCACAATTTTAATAATAGTAGTGACTTGGAGATGGATGAAGTTGGCCCCCCAATATTAGAAAAAATTAAGTTTTTTTATACGATTCGATTGCACATTGTTTGCACATGATTGCACATTTTTTATTTTTGTTTGTACACCTCTAATAAAAAAGTCATAAAAAAAATTTTGTGGGGGCCAGCTTAACATTAGCCCCCCAATTTTTACAAAAATGATTTTCGATAGACCTAATCGATAGATTTTTGTTTGCACATTTCAAAACAGTTTGAATTTTTGTTTGCACATCTCTAGAAAAAGAGTTATTCACAAAAAACTTTTGAAGAAGCTGACTTTACGTTAGCCCCCCAAATTTTATAAGAATAGTTTTCAATCAACCTAATCGATAGATTTTCGTTTGCACATTTCAAATCAATTTGAATTTCCGTTTCCACATCTCTAGAAAAAAAGTTATTTAAAAAAATAACTTTGAGAGGTTATCTTCATATTCAAAACAAATCAAATTTGACGAAAATCTTTTCGTAATAAGCTTAATTCGTAGATTTCCGTTTGCACATTTCAAAACAGTTTGAATTTTCGTTTGCACATCTCCAGAAAAAAGGTTATTTAAAAAAATAACTTTGGGAGGCTATCTTCACATTCAAAACAATTCAAATTTGGCGAAAATCCTTTCGTAATAAGCTTAATTCGTAGATTTTCGTTTGCACATTTCAAAATAATTTGAATTTTCGTTTGCACATTTCTAGAAAAAAAAATTATTTAAAAAGATAACTTTGGGGGGTTTCTTCCTGATATTGACATTTTATTTTACCAATCAACTCTCTAAACAGCACTCCTTTCTTTATTATTAACCTTATGTACTGTTCACTAATTTCGTGTAACTGTTACAAATACGAAATTAATTGGAAAATAAAAACGATCGCACCGAAAAAAAGATAAAAAGCATAACAAAAGAAATGTATGTAAACGAAAACATTTTCTTTTTTTTTGAAATATGCAAACGAAAATCTACAGATTAAGTTTATTACGAAAAGATTTTCGTCAAATTTGGATTGTTTTGAATGTGAAGATAGCCCCCTCAAAGTTATTTTTTTATATAACTTTTTTTCTAGAGATATGCAAACGAAAATTCAAATTGTTTTGAAATGTGCAAACGGAAATCTACGGAGTAAGCTTAATACGAAAAAATTTCCGCCAAATTTGAATTGTTTTGAAAAGTTGGAGGGCTAACGTAAGGTTGGCTCTTTCAAAAGTTTTTTGTGAATAACTCTTTTTCTAGAGATGTGCAAACGAAAATTCAAACTGTTTTAAAATGTGCAAACGAAAATCTATCGATTAGGTCCATTGAAAATCATTTTTGTAAAAATTGGGGGGCTAATGTGAAGTTGGCACCCTCAAAATTTTTTTTTGAATAACTTTTTTACTAGACGTGTGCAAACAAAAATAAAAAATGTGCAATCATGTGCAAACAATGTGCAATCAAATCGTATAAAAAAACCTAATTCCTTCTTCTTTCCATTTCTTCTAATATTGGGGGGCTAACTTCATCCATCTCACGTGTGCGGGTCCTGATCCCACCGTGACGTAGCTAGACATTAGATGCTTTGAATTCTCGGATTGCTGGCTCCTTGCCCCTCGGCGGTCATCCTTGATTGACGATAATATTTTCCGTGATGTTTTACTGGCTTCCCGCTCTTTCTTCCGGTGAGGCTCCCAACTCAAATCATCATACGAAAAGAAACAACAAACGGAATTAATATTAAGCACGAAATCTCGATTAATGACGCCTCTCTGGAGGTAACGGTACGGTTCTCGCAATTATTCGACTGGCGCGGCCCTTTAGTCCGCGCTTTTCGATCGGAGAGGGACTCGGCGGACTCGCGCGAGACAGCGTCACACTTGATAATTCCATCTATTTTTAAAACCTTTAACCGTAGACCATATCTTTGAGAGGTCCTTTTGTAAACTTGAACAAAAGTCTCGGAATGAGACTTTTTTAATTTTCCTAAGACCTGAGCGAGCTTTGGCTTTGCATTTTTTTAAATTTATAAAACTTTCCCATGAACGATTTCTCTTGAAATTTGTTAACGCATTTTTCCTAGCGCTAATCAATCCATCACATTCTTCATTCCACCATAAACATGGTAGAGACTGACGAATGTGTCGAGAGAAGTTCTTTTCTTCCTTACGTCTTTTTCCAGGAGTAGCATCCTTGACTGCATCTAGGATGATATTCATAAGAGCGTTAAATCTCGTTAATATATTAGGGAAATTTTCTTTTAAACATAATCCTGCATTAAACGATGATTCGATCTTATCCTTAAATAAATTCCAATCAGTTTTGAGAGAGTAAAATTTGGAAGGTTTCTTAAATAAAGTATAAGAAGAAATCCAGGAATTCAATGAAATAGTGATTGGAAGATGATCACTTCCCCAAGTATCATTATCTATGGACCACTCTAAGTTCAAACAGAGTTCGAGCTCGAAAAAGAAAGATCGATACATGATTCAGAAGCCGGATCAATCGAACTACAAAATGTGGAGGAACCAGAATTTAAACATACAAACCTTAACTCGAGCAAACTTTTCACTATAGAATAACCCACCGGACAACATTTGTCATCACCCCAACTAGTGTGATGAGCTTTAAAATCACCACCAACGATGCATTTATCTTGAAATTGATCGAAAAAGGACCTCCAGTCGAGGATTCCTATTCTAGGACTATCTGATGGTCTGTAACATGAAACAATAGTTAGTTTACCGACGGAACCATAGATGTCCGCAGCACATACTTCTAAAGAATTATTATAGTCAAATACATTTTTAATATTATATTTGAGACCTTTTTTAATAAGTATTGTAACTCCTCCGCCTCTACGACCTATTCGATCTTTTCTTATAATATTGAAACCTTTGATAATTACAAAGTCGAGACAGGTTAACCATGTTTCCGACAAAATTGCAATATCGTAGTTTATAATTTGATATGAAAACTCAACTATCTTTGCTTTGAGACTTCTACAATTCCATTGTAAAATTTTCATGGTATCGATTTAGTGGTCTCCTCAGAAGGAGGGAAGGAAATAAGAGACACTTTAGAATGTAATGTTTTAAACCACGTTTCTCTGCCAGGGAAATCTGGTAGAGAATTTTCAATAATACTTATAATAGCTTTAATAATTTCTGTCATCTGTGATGTTTCCTTGGGGGGGGGGGGACGATTCACATTCGATCTTGACTGCTCCGCTGAGGCCTTCCTGGCGTGAGAGTATCTCTCTTAAGATACGAAATTCTTGAGATCCTTGGATTGAGGAAGAGTTGAGAAATGTTTTACCGACATGATAGCAACAGGTGGGTTCGATGATTGCGAGGAGTACGGCGTGTTGTTGGGTAGATCATCTATCAGTTTCCTGATTTCCGAAAAGGAGATATTGTCTATAGTCATGGTTTTCAAGATATTAGAATGTCTAATATAAGCCGGACAGCTTTTGTCTAGTGTGAAATGAGGACCACCACAATTTATACAATGCTTCTCCGCCGTACATCTATTCTCTTTACTGATATTATGGGCTTTTCCACTTCTCTTCTTTTTCACACGTTTTATTCATGTGACCAATAGAACCATATTTGTAACAGATCCTTACTGAAGGAATATAAGGATGGACTGGAATGCTGATTCTCCAGATTTTAATGAAGTCTGGCAATACTTGAATTCAAGACAAACACTGTTCGAATCCTCCCATTTGCCTAACATTCTATTACGACGTTTAAGGCAAAATGATTTTCTGCAATGAAATTATTTTCACAATTAACGAGAGCTAAGATTTTTTCTAGCGTGCAAGGGAACTCCCTGAATAATTCCTTTACGTTTCTTGAAGAATCTTGGGATGTAAGTGTTGCGCAGAGTTAAATAAATGATTACACTTTATACATTTGTTGTTAAATACATATAATTAATACTCAATATAACAGAATCAAGAAAATGTGTGACTGAAAAGATATGAGCACAGAAAGAATGATTTTACACACTGGAACGTAACGTGACGAATAAGAATAAAATAAATTGAAAGGAATGTAGAGTGCAGCACACGACTCTAGGGAGTAAGCACGACGTGCATGTGCGAACATAGAAGCGCTACAAGGTGTCATATTCAACAGTAAGCTTCGATCTTTCTTTCTTTCAGATACTTGTTCTGGATAGCCCGATTGGCTTCCGTAATAGAATTAAAAACAAGCTTCCAGCAGGACCTTGATATCGATGACATGTCCGTTAACACCAACCACAAACAATATTCTGGCCAGTTCGAGAATTGGAAGAGATCTGGAGTCCTTTTTCGCTTTGCTTACGTTGAGGAAAACACAAAGAAGCCCTTTGTTTTTAGAATCGTACAGCTCATTTTGAGCTGTCCATATTAACCTCAACTTTTTGTATTTCCGTATTATTGATTTTTGCTGGACCATTTGGATTAGCATTACTATTATCTGAAACTTTCCTCAATTTCTTGCTGCTTCGTTTTACTTTCACAATTGATGAAACACCGTTAATTTCTTCAGGATTATTCATTTTCAGATCAATGCATGTGCACGTACTTGCACTTTCGCTTCCCGATGTCGAATTTTTTAGAACCCGCTTGGGTCTTTGATTTTTTTTTGGACTCGAAGTCCATCGTCAATTCTGCTACTTACATTGCTTTGATACGTTTTAGAAGCATCAGATATATTAAGCACTTTACTGGCAAACTCTTCGAAATCTTGCGAGCGACGATCCCTCTCCTCCCCTTGCATCTCCGGTATGATGCCGGATTTCGTGAAAACTACTAATACGCGAATACAAAAGACAGAAATAATAACTGTATGGAAACTTTAAAAAAAAAGAAACCGTTTGCGCACTTGAGAGAGGTTTTGAATTCTGACAGACAGGCTGTTTTTGCTCTGCTACCACCGCTACCACTCGGTCATTACCTATATTACATCTAGTAATAAAAACAACTCCACATTTGGCCTCCTTGTTTTTATCGACTCGTTATACTTATGAATTTCTTGATGTTCTTCAATAGGTTGGACCCAGTCAATGATTTTGTTAGACAATCTGCTGTCATTATCTCGTGTGATACATGTGTTACCTTTATATCTTCCTTTTTTTACATCTTCTCGTATGTAATGCCATTTCCGATTTAACATCTTAGACTTTGTCTTAAAGCTACCTCCATTTGCCATTCTAATTGCATTTAAATTATCACATCTTATTTCTATTTTTGTTCCTTTTGACAATTATATCTCTTCCAGTAATCTTTTACTCCATATTACTTCTTTCAATCCTTCCATCATCGCTTCTAATTCGCTCTCGGTTGAGGATAATGCAACCATTGATTGTTTTTACTCTTCCAATGAATCAAATCTCCATTTCGATACATCAATAATCCAATAAATGATTTAGCATCTCTTATACTGTTCCACGAAGCATCAGTTTCACATTCAATTCCGCTAAAGGTATTCCTTTTTCCAAACTCCAGATAATACTCGATCGTTCTTTTTCAGTATCCTATAATTCGCTTCAATGCTGCCATATGCATTACTCTTGGTTCATTATTGAATTGTGACAGACAGTTTCAGTTCAAATGATAAATCAAGGTCTTGTGTGCACTCTCAGATGCATTAGTCTTCCTTGTAGCTCTTGATATAGTTTAGTGTCACATCTTTCACTTCCTTCATATTCATCTAATTTTTGATTTACATCAATCGGTGATCCAACTGCATTACAATCTTCCATCCCATACAACTCCAGTAATTTGTCGATATAATTCTTCTGATGCACATATATCCTTCCTTCTTGTTATTCTATGTGCACTCCTAAAACAGTCTTTGCTTCTCCGAGATCTTTTATGTTAATTTGTTCTTTAATCCTCTTCATATAAGTTTTCTCAAATGCATCATTATTAGATACTATTGGCAAATCGTCCTCGTATATTGCACAAAATAAAAAATTATTTCCATTCATGACATAAAATAAACATGGATCTTTTTTAGATTGTTGTAGTCCGCTTTTAATCAATACTTCTATCAAATATTTATTCCAACATCTTCCGGCTTGCTTCAATCCATATATACTCTTATTCTTGCATACTTAATTCTGATTATTTCGATATCCATCCGGTAGTTCCATAAAGATTTCTTCTTTAAATCTTCCGTGTAGGAAAGCAGTCTCTACATCATAGATCTTTATTTTTCTCCGTTTTTGTGCACTTATACTAAATAACAATCGTTTCAATTCTTACAACGGATGCAAATGTTTCTTCATAGTCCAGTCCTGGACGTTGCCTACATCCTAGCGCAACTAGTCGTGCTTTATATCTTTGCTGTCCAGCATTTGGATTCTCCTTTTTGCTAAACATCCATTTATTTTGCATTACCTTTTTATTCGGGCGCGGTGCTATGTCCCATACATTATGTTTCTTCATTGATGCTAATTCCTCATTCATAGCTTGTCTCCAGTCTTCTGAATTTTCAGATTTTTGTGCTTCTTTTACATTTCTCGGTATTTCCTCATCCATGGATAACATCGCTGCTTGTTGACATTTTAGTCTTTTAGATCTTCTTAGATTCTGTTCTCGAGATTGCTGTTCATCTTCTTGTCGTTGTAACTATCTTCGCACTTCCATTGTTTCTTTCGTCGTTCCTTTTGGTCTTCCTTTATTTTTCATTTTTTCACATTGTCCTTGCAATTCTTCATTATCGCTTTCGTATATCATCTTCATTATAATTTTCTAATATAGCATCTTCATACTCACCGTTTTCTGTTTCGGTTCTTCTTCTTTCATCATTTGCTTCTCCCTCATCAAACTGTTTCATTTCATCATCTTCATCTTCATTTTTTGAATCTAAGCCCACGTATATATGTTTGATTACTCTCATGCCATTCTTTTAATAATTCATATCCAATCTTATTCTCATCAAATTTAACATCGCAATCACTTCTAATCTTGCTTGTTTCCGGGATATATACTCGATAAATATTATTTGCTGAATAACCCACAAATACTCCCACACGGAACATAACATTGGAAATTATGTCAGCAGGTTTTGTAATATTTCTGACAGCAGATTTGACAGCAGATCAGTAGCAGAAACCGAGCAGAATTTGCACAAAATTATCATAGCAGATTGGCAGCAGAAACTGAGCAGGATCTGCGCAATGCAGTTTAATGTCAGATTGTCGGCAAAAATAGAGTAAGATCTGCGCGCGCGCAATCTGACAGCAAATGAGCAGCAGAAACTGAGCAACATTTGCAACTTTTAGCCATTTATATAATTTAATGAAATAGTATAGTTTATTCGCTTACCGCTATGTGGCGCACTATTCACTTTCTATAACTGTATTCAAGTTCTTGTCATGAGCGTATACAAAGCCTCCAAAAAATGTGGCTAATAACATATATAATTATTTTTATCAGTTTAATTTCTAATACGATTCCCGTACAGATGAATTGAGGAGGTATTGAACTGATTTTTGGAAAATCGAGCTAATAAATGTCCGATTTTCACTTATTCGGACAATTTCTGTCCAAGTAAGTGAAAATATTTCATTATCTACTTAAGATATAAAATAGAAATTAACTTCCATATAAATAAAATCTTTAATTTTATATATTAAATTTTCCTATATATTACTTCTATATATATATATTAAATATATTTATGTTTGTAACGTCCCGCTTTCGCGAGGCGGGGACGGATAACTCGGTCGGGATCCTGGGCTCGTGAAAGGGGTATCGAGACACGAATGACACTATGTATTGGTAAAATATAATTTATTGTCTGAGTGTGTGTGTGTTATACAGCGAGAGTTGTGTAGGTGTACGAGGTGTGTATGTGTGTGTGCGCGCGAATGTACAATATGAGTCTGTGTGCGTGTCGCGGTACAATGCACGTATGAGTGCGAGAGCGTATAATGTACGTGTACGTGTACGGATGTATGCGGATATATACCAAGTGTATGTGTGCGCGTCAGGGTACAAAGCACGGACGAATGTGAGAGTATAAGGTACGTGTGCGGATGTGTGTACGATGTGTATGTGTGCGAGTATGCAATGCCGGGGGTGCATCCAATGCACCGCGATTGCGCGCAGCGCGATTCGCGCTTTCGGGTATTCGATTGAATATCGATTTTAAATCGCGTCGCATAAATCCGGCAGGAGCTGTTAGCTGTCGGATCGTGATTTTCGGGTGCGCCAGTGGGCGGTCCTTATCCGCGCTTATCGATCCGGTACGTCGATCGGTGTCGCGACAGGGCGCGGGTCGTCCTTCGGCGCGGGACTTATCGCTCCCGTAATAATGGCGCGTCGGACTTAATTATGGCGGCTAACAGTCGGTCCGTCGAAATGTATAACGGTCAGATTTTATTCGCGTATCGGGATCGCGGGTGCGGATTTCGGGATGTATCGGCCGACGGGAACTCCCATCCGTGGTAGGGAACTCCCTTGCCACGAGAATGCTGCCGATGCACAAGGTGGACGGAAAACTAGCGAGGGGCCGAGAACTCTCGGCTGGGTCGAGTACGCCCGATCCCGTATACCTCTTATTTCTGTGTAAGGATCGCTCTCAGAGATGTCGTAAATTCCCGGCGGAGGCTGGGTACTCCCAACCCCGTGGTTCTTTCCCTGGTGAGCGGTTAAGGATCTCGGAATTGCTCAGGCGTCGTGCTGACTCTGGCGAATCGGAGGATCTGGTCTCGATAACCGAAAACGCGCTCTATTTATACTAATTTTCCGGCGCGCGCGTCTGCGTAATTCGCGTATTGTTCTAACGGTAACATCGTCAAACCGGCACGCGCGACTCGAGTATTTTCGGTAACGGTCGGGTCGGTTACCCGAGTGCATCGCCGATTCTGGGTGTTTGCGCGCGCCTAACAGCGGTTTGATAAACGCGTGTTTCGGTTACGTTTACAAATGGGCGCTCGGCGCCTCCGCATTTGCCCGACCGGTGTTCGTCGGGCGGCGGACTTCCGGAGGATCGGCGGCCGGGTAACGGTGGAGGGATGCATCGTTACATGTTATTAATACAAACATTTGTAACGGTTCACCTTTTCCGACGCCGATCAGGCTCGCCGGTGCCAGGATTCGGGAGAAGGGGGAAACTCTAATTCACTTTTCCTTGGTATAATCGAACGGTTTATTCCAATTTAAACAGTTAAACAGTTAAAGCTATTTACATGAGCGGACGTGCAAGAGCGGTGCGCATAAGTACTCACAGGAGCAGCGTGATATAAGCGGGCGCATACAAGGCTTGAGAAGCGAGCGACGCTCATGCAGGCTAGATCTAGGTATTACGCGGTCGCGGTATTTATAATCAAGCGACAGCTGTTAAGTACTACGAGGTGTCGCGTAGCCATTTCCTTAGGTTCCAACTGCCTGTGCATCTTTTCCTGAGAAGGACTGGGCGCCAGTGCTCTTTGCAGCTTATCCTGACAAGGACTAGCGTGCGGTGATAGGGTGCGGCCGTAGTGGGACACGTTCTTAAAGGCTAGGTGGACGCGGTATTTACTGAAATCTATAAGGCTAGATAAATGAACTCAAACAAAACAATTACAAAGAGCAGGTCTTACTTTCTATCTGGACGCGGAATATACAAAACGATCTTACGGTCTATCTAGACGCGATATATACAAGACGGTCTTACAATCTAGAAGGATGCGCCGTTCCAGAAACCGGGAAGCCCGGCATAACCACGGGTAGCCCGTGATCTGGTTTAACGCGGGGTGTCAGGATGCGCCGTCCCAGCAACCGGGAAGCCCGACATAATCATGGGTAGCCCGTGACCTTGTTTAACGCGGTGTATCAGGATGCGCCCTTCCAGCAACCGGGGAGTCTGGCATAACCACGGGTAGCCCGTGACCTGGTTTAACGCGAGAGTCGGTTTCAGATCAGGAGTTGTATGTGACAGGACTCGTGATCAGAGCTGCCAGATCGTGGGAAATGGGAGCCCCCATCACTTACCACGGGACTTACTAACACAGACGTAGCCGCTACGTCATAGCGTGTACATGTAGCTTCGTGCGTGGGGGCAGGCTATGAACAGCACTGAGCGATCACGAAAATGTTCGCCGCTCGCACATGTTCGGCCATCGAATTTTTCTATTCGCTTGCAATATATGCATTTCCATGCAATATAACAGAATAAATGCAAATGGTAGAATAAATATAATTGGAATAGTAAAAGAATATTTATATTATACTAGAATATATTATAATAGAATAAATAAAATTTATCTTCCATTCTTTTATGTAAGAGAAATAACTTGATAATAAAATAATAAATATATATAAACTTAACAATAATTACATTTTTAAATAAAAAAACGGGGATCATAATTTATAAGGTATATTTAATATGTATTATATATGACTGACATGTTAGATTCAATATAATTACGCAGCTTTTAGGGAATATATAAATTAATGGAACAATAAATTTAGATAGACACAGATTATGTTTATAGCTGAGTGAAAAAATTATTAGAAAATACAAAATACAAAAAATATAATAAATAAAATATAATAAAATATAAAAATATAAAATATAATAATAAAATAAAAATATAAAAAATAAAAAATGAAAAATATATAATAAATACAAAAATACAAAAAGGCTTAAGAAGCAAATTGCGGATGTACATGCATATATAAATTACAAATCTCGAAAGTTCTTAAGACTAGAATAAGAAATAAACAAATTTTCGAGAAATTCTTAATATTAAACGTTTCGATCCTCGACTGGACCCTCTTCAGTAAAAACAAATTGAAAGAACGAAAAATGGTTCTTGTTAAGACTATTGTTGAAACGCATTTTAACAGCCAGCGTAAATTAAAAACAAAGATAAAAAGCTTTATATTAATCATCGACTGATGTGGTAATATTATATGATAATATTATTGTTGCATCTCTTCTTCATCGTCGTGTGAATGCAATGTTAAGTTGCTTTTTCGCTCAGGTATTGATTTTTTATATAAATTTTTTGTCATGTTGAGAGTTAGATGTTCATGTGTCACCGCCATAGTGCGAACAGTTTTATCATTAGCTCTTAAAGTGTATTTTATAATGCAAATTGAATTTAATGTCTCAATGGACATATTATTTCTTTTTCTTGTTTTTGCATCTGGAATAATGGAAAATACGCGTTCAGCTTGAGCGTTTGAGTGAGGAAGAGTTCTTACAATGCTTAAAAGCGATCGTAAATTTGGAAAACGAATATTTTCTTCGTCCGTAAAATACAAACCGATTTGTCTCCACATATCATCGAAGGATAATTTAGACCAGTCGACTTTTGTAGGTAGATCGATTTCATATAAAGATTTCCATTCATTTCGCACTTCATCTTCATCGACTAATTTTCCTAATCTGCGATTAAGCTGCAGTACTTTAAAAACCGTTGACTCTCGATCACACTCAAACAATGCAGTTTTGTTATCGAAAACTGCAACACAATGTAAAAAGTTATCGTCGATTGGAAGACGATCACGAATTTGTTCACATGCTTTTATATAAAATTGCAAACAATTTTCTCGAATAAAATCGACGTCTGTTTTAGGTAAAATTTTCTGATTTATTTGCTCTTGTAAATATTCTTTGCATTCAAAACCAAAATCAGTTTCCTCTAAAAGAAGATGATTGGCACGATCAGAAAAGTTCACGGTCCTAACAATATGACCAAACACTCCGGTTTTTAATAAAGCAGGCTTCGTAAATTTTCTAAGAAACCAAAGTAGCAATTCGATTGAGGAAGGCTGCAGCTCGTGAATAATGGACTTCCTTGTCTGAAACTTTGCATTGTATTTATTGAACGTATCAAGTGCAAATTTAAGAAAGAAGAGATAAGCTTTCGTCGAAGGATTTTGAAAAATGGAAAGCAAGTTATGCGCAGAACGAACATTCTCAGATGCCTGTTCTATTAAAAAGTTGCCTAATGTGTTCCATATTTCTAAGATTCTCTGAATGCACTTGTGACGCGTTAACCAACGTGTTTCTGCATACTTCAAAATGCTCAAAGATTTATCTTCGAAGCACATCTGAAAATCTCGGAAAATAGCTGTTCTTTTTGGACTACTGTTGATAAATGTGGAAATGCCTTTAATAAAATGCTCACAGTCTTGAGGAATTATATCGCAGGCCGCTTTTGCTGCTAATGCTGAAGAGTGGCATACACATGGATGTGTTACAAGGGTAATTGTTTCGAATAAGGCCTTTTCTGAATTTTGAGAAATATGATTGGATCTCTCGGTAAAACTCTTTGTTGTGACCCCAACAATGATAATCAGTCGGGGGAGCCCGACCCCCATCACCCCCCAGAAAAACGAAAAACCCCCAAAATTACCGAAAATTAGGTAATTATGTACTATAAAGTCCACTCCACAACCAAACTAAATTTTTAGTTTTAAATCAGCAATAGGTTTGGGTTAGGTATTATCTTCCGGAAGTGAAGCCCCCCAAGGGGGGAGGGGGCGGAACCCACTGTGTCTGCGCATATACTTTACAAAGCAAAGCGAGGTCCACCCCACGATTGTTGTGTGAATGAGAAAGTGTATGCGTGGATGCAGTGGGTTCCGCCCCCCTACGGGGGGGGCTCCACTTCTGGATGATATAACCTAACCCAAACCAAATTTTAGTTTTAAATCAGAAATAGGTAATTATCTAATTTTGGGTAATTTTTGGGGTTTTTCGTTTTTTGGGGGGAGGGGGTGATGGGGGTCGAGCTCCACCGACTGATTATCACTGTTGGGATCACAACAAAGAGTTTTACCGAGAGATCCGATCATATTTCTCAAAATTCAGAAAAGGCCTTATTCGAAACAATTACCGTTACAAGATTCGGACTTTTTTCTATCAATTTTGTTTTAAAAGAGGACTTTTGCCTATCATTACAGAGGCATTATCGCAACTAAGATCAACGATCAATCGAAGAGAAATATTCTATTTCAATAATTCGTTCTCAAATGATTGAAAGATCTTATTGGCAGAACAATCCGTCGCATTCAAGTGAATCATTTGTAATAATTCACATCTGACATGTTTTTGGTTCAACATAACGAACCATTAATGAGAGCCATTTATCGTTTGTTATGTCAGATGTTTCATTCTCGTAAATTGAGAATTTGTTTTCTCTCAATACTTCACTAATTCGATGTGTTTCTTGACGGCACACGACATTGTTAACAAAGTGTGTTAATTTTGTTCTTCCCAAAGACATTGCATATAGAATATCAGGTTCTTTCGCAATATCCTTCATGAGAAAAAGTATTAGGTGTACAACTTTGCTTCCGCCGTTTTTTTCCGAAATTCGAGGCTTTATTATAAAAAACTGGTTATACATTTATGATTCAAAGTATTGTCCATCGCTGGTCGCTACTTTCTCCCATCTTTCGGGCAGCGTACGAATCCCGCGTTGAAAAAACTGGTCATCTTTTGAAGCGATCCACGAATCGATCCAATTTCTTACTTCTTCATAAGACCGGAAGTGCTGGTCAACCAGGCCGTGTGCCATTGATCGAAACAAGTGATAGTCAGAGGGAGCAACGTCTGGAGAATACGGCGGGTGGGGTAGGACTTCCCATTTCAACGTTTCCAAGTATGTCTTGACCACTTTCGCAACATGGGGTCGAGCATTGTCATGCTGCAAAATCACTTTATCGGGTCTCTCGTTGTATTGTGGCCGTTTGTCTTTTAATGCTCGGCTCAAACGCATTAATTGCGTTCGATAACGATCGCCTGTGATTGTTTCAGTCGGTTTTAACAACTCATAATACACTACGCCGAGCTGGTCCCACCAAATATAGAGCATGACCTTTGGAGCCGTGAATATTCGGTTTGGCCGTCGACGTGGAAGCATGGCCGGGATATCCCCATGATTTTCTGCGCTTGGGGTTATCGTAATGAACCCATTTTTCGTCCCCAGTCACAATGCGATGCAGAAATCCCTTCCGTCTTTGCCTTTCAAGCAACTGTTCACAAGCAAACAAACGCCGTTCAACATCTCTCGGTTTCAACTCGTACGGCACCCAATTTCCTTGCTTCTGAATCATTCCCATGTCTTTGAGGCGTTTTGAAATTGCTTGTTGAGTCACTCCCAATGATCGTGCCAATTCTTCTTGACTTTGACTCGAGTCTTCATTAAGTAATGCCTCCAATTCTGCATCTTCGAAAACCTTCTCTCTTCCACCGCTATGCCGGTTTTCGACGTAAAAATCACCGTTCTTGAAGCGTTGAAACTACTCACGACACGTTCTTTCACTAATAGCGGCCTCACCATAAGTATTTGAGAGCATTCGATGAGCCTCAGCCGCAGATTTCTTCATATTGAAGCAGAAAATTAAAACCTCACGCAAATGACGAGAATTTGGCTCGTAAACTGACATTTTCAATCAAGAATAACTTTATGATGCAGACACAAATCGACTAATGTTTCTATGGGGTTATGTTGACAGATGCCCAAATTTATTGCATGACGTCTATGATCTATTTATTTCGACCACTACTTACCGCTAAAGCCATCTATAGGAAAACGGCGGAAGCAAAGTTGTACACCTAATAATTCGGATGAAATTGAAAATGGCAAATTCTTTTCAACGAAAAAGATTGCTAATCTTATTTCTGCGATCTTAACTCGTTCGTTAAAATCGAAATCTTCTCTTGGAACCTGTTGAGTTTTTGATTGTTCTGGATTAATTTCTTCGACAGAAGAACTTTCCAGTTCCGAATAGTCCAAGAATTTGGATTTAATTTTTTCATATTTTTCAGATGATATGT
>CAJQTV010001015.1:30000-32432 GCA_907163055.1 Formica aquilonia x Formica polyctena | reverse complement strand
TGGTGGGCGTGGCCAGACAGGCACACAGCAGGGGGCCGGGGTCGGTGGTGGGGGTTTGTTGTGTCTAGCTATAGTTGCCCCTATACTACTCACGCACCTTAGTTACGCGCGTCCGGCGATTCATTGCTAACATGCGATAAGAAGAGAGCAGTGAGCGTCAGTCATGAAAATTGGGCTGAAAATTGCAACTAATACCCATCTCTAATTTAGGATATTAAATACCACGTGTAAAGCAACGCAAACGTCAGTTATTTTATTAACAGTATTGCATTTATGAGAAGTTGCGGAGAGTAAAGCCGTTGTTCTTACATCACGATGGAAATCAAAGAAGAGCGCGCAAGGTGCGACAACCCACATTCTACGCGATGGCATTTTTAAAAACGTCAGGGGAAAGAAAGAGAGAATGGCCAAACTGATCGAGAGCTCCCGTATACATCGCTCTCGTTAAGCGGCACAACGCGATTCCTCGAGATATCGTGCCGGTCTTAAATCAAATCCTTCTGCCTCCGACTTCGTGACTGACTTTGAGCCGAGTCCATCGGTCAGTACACACGTAAAACAAAAGAATCGTTAACGTCCACCGGACCTGGTTAGCGCGACGCGGCGCACAGGACGGCGCGCGGTATTCGCATTCAAATGAGCTATTGCCTATTGCAAAAATGACAATGAGATCAAACAAGCAAGCGCAACCAATGTCCGAGCGCGATGCGCTTGAAGAAATAAGGGACCGGTTTGACGATCGCGAGACTAAGCAGAATACTGCTATTTTATAAAACAAAAATCTGCATTATGTAAAATTTTTCTAACTGTGGAAACGAAAATATCGATGACTGCCTTTGTAAAAAAAGAAAGAAGAAGGTAAGAAGATAAGTGCGCAGAAGAGTCGAAAACATTCTCCGGCAGTTTATCTGCTATTATCCAGGACGATCCGCGGCAATCTGTTTAATTTAATCCACGCAATCGTCGACCCATAATCGTCGTCCAGGAAAGTTACATGAGTTGATAATAGTGAAAAAAGTGTTGAATGTAACAAATGTCATATTTCATATTTGAAGAAGTTGATCATATAATGGATATGGGTTTTGGTTCATTAATTCGCAAGAAAGAAGTACCATTATATCTGTCTTGGCTGATGAAAAATGGTATAATAACTATGGAAGAATACAACATATTCACAAGGAAGTACAAAAAATTTAGCCAATTATATAAAAAAGAAACGGTTTAATGGTCTTATGAAAAAAATGTCTTATGTGTGTTTTATAATTTATAATTGACACATATATTGATTTAATTAATGTTGTTTATTCAGAAATATGAAGCACTTATAAATATCCAAATAATATAAATGTGTCTCTCGACAGAAGTTTGCACAATTTACAAAAAAGCAAACATGATCGTTATATTAGCTACACACCTGCCTTTGTTAAAAGAGAGGAGAAGGTAAGAAGGTAAGTGCGCAGAAAAGTCGAAAACATTCTCCGGCGGTTTATCTGCTATTATCCAGAACGATCCGCGGCAATCCGTTTAATTTAATCCATGCAATCGTCGACGTTTGCAAGTTGACTAGGACGGGTAAAAAGAATGGTCAAATGGACGATTCGCGTTGTTCTGCAGCGTGCACAGAGAGCTCGGGATAGAGTAGTAGTAGTAATAGCCGTCGATGGCACGGCGAAATTGGCCGGTGCTCATCTCCGCCTGGAAGCCAAGCTCCTCCAAACGTGATTAGTATATGCATGAGTCGACCGACCGACCGACCGACTGACCAACCCTCTTCGATTGACCAAGCGCATATCAGCGTCAGTGTTCTCCAACCACCATCCCTCATCGTCAGTATATGAGCGCAGGGACGTCTACGCATGCCCATAAACCCCTAATCAAAGTTGATCTCTTTGTGAAATAGAGAAAAAAAGAGAAAAAGACATCGTCTAAAAAGAAACAAATACTTTGCATAACGAGGCAGTAAAATTTACATTATTTTAGGTATATATATATATATATATATATATATATATATACACTGATAAAAAAATATAGTTGAAATTACTATAAATTCATTATAACTTATAGTATATGGTTGTATATAGTATATAATACATGCATATATGGTTGATATTACTAGTATTATAATAGAATTTACTATTAAAAAAAAAAAAATGATGGGAACCGAGACCTCGGAGTTGCAGCAACATCTGATAACAAAGAGCGAGGAGGATAACGTTTTCGAGGTCCTCATCACACTAACGTCGACGTCGAAATTGACATCATCATCCTCGATTTACAAGACTTCCGTTTCCGGTGAAAGAAGGTGTACAGTAGGGAAAGTGTGCTCGTAAAGAAGGGAAAAGGAAAAGGAGTGAAGGGAGAGAGGAAGGAGCGGGGCAGGATGAATGAGAAGGGCTAAAGAAGAGGAACAAGGAGGAGTAGGGGAAGGA
>CAJQTV010001015.1:0-25000 GCA_907163055.1 Formica aquilonia x Formica polyctena | reverse complement strand
TAACCGCTTACGACAACCGCTATTCTCTTTGTGAAACCGCTTATGACAACCGCTATTCTTTTTGTGAAACTGCCTTTAACCGACCGAGCTTTTTTCTGGAACTTTTGTATGATTTGTGATTGTGTTAATTATTTGATTATAATTAAAGAACGTGAATTGTACTCGCGAGATTTATTTTCCGCGAACCAAAAGATCCTCGCATACTCGTCCTATTTCGCCTCGCTCTCGAACAATAAAGAACATTATCTATCTATCTATAAAAATGATGATGATGACTATAAAAATGAGTATTCTGACTATAACTTTTTTATTATGTAATTATAGTCAATTTTATCATCGATTTTATTATCAGTGTGTATATATATATATATATATATATATATATATATATATATATACACATGTATATTACTTAATATAATGTTTTTATATACTATCGACACACGCATGAAATACTTAACAAATAATAGTACTTAGCAAATAATATTATTGATGCATAAAATACTTAGCAAATAATAGCATCTAGGCTACTCAAGAAGACATAAGATGGGGACGGTATTACTTGACTTAAAGCACCTAAATCAATCTTTTATATATTCTGATAGTATATTGTCTACAAATTATTTTAGTACAAAAAACTCGCAAATGCTCTTCTAGATATGTAGTTTCTATGAATGTTAAGCGGTTATCAATTATTGAACGTTTCTTAATTCTCGCATATACAGTACTGGACAAAATAAATCATACACCTTTCAACAAATTGAATTTGTTAGTATAACTATTCTTTTACTAAGCAAATAGATTATTAGATACAGGAAAGTCGAAGCATTTCAAAGTATTTAAATAAAGAAAATATGAAATAATAAAAATTATGCTCAATTCTTTTGTAAAAAATTTATTATTCAATATTGTTACATTTTGTTCTGGACAAAATAAATCATACACTTTTAGAAGTAATAGTTAACAAATAAATAAAGTTAATTCTAATGGTGATTAGTACTTGGTATGGCCACCTTTGACTTTCAATACCGCTTCCAGTCGGCGAGGCATACTCTCGACTAATTTCTTTAAGTATTCAGGATTAATTTCCTCCCAGACCTTCTGGAGTGTTGCATAATACGATGTCTTGTCACTTACGTTCGTTTTATTCACGTTCACGTCCAAATAAGCCCACAAATTTTCAATTGGGTTTAAATCTGGTGATTGTGGCGGCCATTCGAGCAGTTT
The DNA here is from genome assembly GCA_907163055.1 of Formica aquilonia x Formica polyctena. Lineage (NCBI taxonomy): Eukaryota > Metazoa > Arthropoda > Insecta > Hymenoptera > Formicidae > Formica > Formica aquilonia x Formica polyctena. The sequence goes on along the minus strand of CAJQTV010001015.1, from coordinate 23,773 downwards.
TACCTTATTAGATTTGAAAAATGCAGTGGTTTTCTTCGCCTTATGCTTAGGGTCATTATCTTGCTGGAAGATAAAGTTGTTTTCTAAACCCAATTTTAAAAGAGATTCTTCCAAATTCTCGCACAATACATCAATATATCCTTCTGCCGTCATAATGCCTTCAATTCGAGCCAAATTACCGATACCAGACCATGTAAAGCATCCCCATACCATAATATTACCGCCTCCGTGTTTTACAGTCTTCTGAATATTTACTTCTTTAAGAGCCTCACCAGGTTTTCGCCACACCCTAGATCGCCGTTTTTGTCCAAATAATTCAAACTTGCTCTCATCAGACCACAATACTTTTTTCCAAAAGTCTAGAGACATATTCGCGTACTTCTTGGCAAACTCGAATCGCTTTTTCTTATTTATTTTATTGATGAAGGGACGCTTTGATGCGAACACGCTTTTTAATCCAGATTCCCTCAACCTACGACGCACAGTACGACTGCTGACAGTCAGGTTCATCGATTCCACAATGTTTTTTGATGATAGCTTCGGATTTTGTTTTACCATTCGAATTTTACCATGATTCTGGTATCGTCACGAAAAGTTGTAGCCCGCTTTCGACCTTTTCCGGAATAATTTGCCACAATTCCATGTGTTTCATATTTTCTCCAGATGTGTTGCACTGCTCCAACAGAGATCGAGTATTTATTAGCAATTATCCTAAAAGATTCACCATTCTGTCGGTCGCGAATGACCAGATTTCGGATATCAAGAGAAATTTGCTTCCGTGACATTGTTCTTGCTCGTCACAGTTACTAATAACTCACCGAACACATAAATTCTAGTCGTACATACAATGTAAACAAACAATAGAATGACGAACAACAGCAGAACGATGAAATGTAATATTGATAGTTCCCTACGTTATACTATATAAATGTATGATTTATTTTGTCCATGGCAAAATGTAACAATATTGAATAATAAATTTTTTACAAAAGAATTGAGCATAATTTTTATTATTTCATATTTTCTTTATTTAAATACTTTGAAATGCTTCGACTTTCCTGTATCTAATAATCTATTTGCTTGTTAAAAGAATAGTTATACTAACAAATTCAATTTGTTGAAAGGTGTATGATTTATTTTGTCCAGTACTGTATATTGCAGGTTGAGTTTTATACACATATAGAAGAAATGTATAGAAGGATTTCGCGTGAGGAAACGTAAGAAAGTTCTTGGTACAATCGCGGTCAACCTCCCGCTTCTAGGTGCATTATGCAACCAAGAAAGAGCGATTCTCTGAAAGTTTTATCGAGCGTGCGCGATCCCTCAAGCTACACCGTAGAAATGCATACGAGCCGTATTTCGCGGAGTAAGAATAACAATCTCGTATATCGTGTACCAGACATTCAATGAATTTCCGCTTTCCTTCTGATCCTAAAATTAGTTGTTGAAGAAACAACATTTAAGTATGCGGAGAATTTCTTACTCTATTTCGCTGCTCATTTTTCTCGATAAAACAATTTAAAATAAATTGAGTTCAATAAATTGACTTTTATTTGAGGTGAAATAATTAATTACAATTAAAGAAGACATGTTTAAATTTTATATGCGTTATATGTATATATGTTTGAATATGTTTATAGTTTTCAAGCATTTTTTATTAAATTATCGCTAATAAATGAGATTTATCGATTATTTTTTAATGAGAATCTGTCTGCTATATCGAGGTAACCATCACCTAGTACAAGGCGGTACGTATCCTGTATGGTTACGCCACGTCACGTCGGGCGAGGGTATTCTCGCGATGTTAATTATGCGGCGACGTAATTAAATAGGAGGTAATTGAGGGACGTAGTACGTATTATTGAAGTTTCTGATGGCGGCGGGACGGCTAGAACTCGTTGTTTGCGCGCTGGTGTTTGTAAGTGGCTGCGCGCGTACGTGGAACGATCATGTGCGGTACCGACCCTTGCCGCAGGATACAAGAAGGGCACAAATAGAAATCTTTAATCTACTTTTTAAAGAAAGAAAAATTATATAAAGTTAATTTAAATAAGATAAACTCAGACTCAGACTATATAAACAATATAATTCATTACACATAGTGTTTAAAAAAATCTTATTTATGTTTATTGTTAGATCAGTCTTAGAATTACATATATTGTAATACAAGAAAATATTTAATATTTAATTTATATAAAGTGTTTGATAATTAAATTAAATATTAAAAAATTCTTTGGTTAAACGAAGCACGTATGACAATCGCGATTAACACGGCGCGCGTTACGAGCAAAGATTGATTAAAAATCGAAACGTATAAACGAATTCTGGAAACAGCAACTGCACGCAACTGTATTACTAGATAGCTAGCGCATATAACACGGGTTTGAAAATTAGCGAGGGCGGCCTCGTAATGGGAAACGATTGGCCTTTAATTGCCCGCATCTGATCGGAAACGAGCCCTGCTCTCTACGCCATTTCGATAAGGTAATAATGAAAGCAACTATTAATTATTATTATTATGATTGACATTTTCCAAACTTAAATGGATATTTTTGATTTTTATATAAAAATGATTAATTTTTGTACACAAAAACAAGTAATGAACATATTATTAAAATATGAGCTCATGCAAATAGTTTTATTATAATGTGACACGTTGCACATAGTACGACACACACATCGTTCGCGATAGGAAATTGTTCGTCGGCATTATCAGGACTAGTTGTAGGTCGAGGCTGTTAATCACAAAAATTATTCCCGACGAAGAAAAAAATAATGATAAACTTTATAACCATGTTAATGTGTATGTATAGATGGATAATTCAAATCTATTATAATATTCAAACCCATTATAATATCAAGAAAGATAAACAAAATTATAGTTATCTGGAAACTATGTTGCATTATTATTTTGTATTATAACTTGTGTGTGCTTAAAAAATAATTATATAAGAAAATATCCACACATACGATCTTTTTACAAATTATATAAAGCAAGCTATCAATCTATCTGCGCTGTTTGTCTTTCAAAAAAGATATTGATACTGTATCATTAGGAAAGTACGCGGGCTCGTATATTAATTCTCCAACGTGGATATGGAAAATGAAAGGGAATCGGCAAATATTTTGGCGTAAACCGTGGAGATACATCGGCGGAATTCATCGGCCGACAAAAACTATGATACGCGCTTCAGATTAAATGCACAATGCGCCAACGTAGCCAAAGGCATGAATTTTTCCAAACATTTGTTTTTTTGTCGGATATAATCCAACGTGCTTTTATGAAATGCCTCTGATGCATTTCGAATCCGCATAGTCATTGAAAGAAGCGGCGGGTTCGTTGCGCAAATATCGTGTTGTAATTTTTATGAATGATGCAGATCTTCCAAGCTGATATTCATTTTAGAAGATAAACCTGAACAGTTTCAGCGCGTAATATTCCTATAATGCGCTTGTAGATCTATATAATCGAGAATAGAAAAACAAGGTGATAATTCCAGAATTGATTTCAAAATAATAAATTGTAATTTTATATTATTTCTCTAATTGATCGAGTAATTATTTTATTCTTTAATATCTCTTAATAAGATGTAAAATTCTTATAAATCTTTGATTACAAATAGCTCACAAAAACATTGTATTATTCAAAGATACATTGCTTACCATTTCTGATATCCTTAGAATTATAGAATGTCTCATGCGTATGCACAGAACATTAACAGACATACATGATAATATATTGTAGGATGTACCGAGGGGTTAATGAGATTTTAATGTGTCAGGAATGAAGGCGTGAAAGGATTTGCTAGAACTGGTTGTTTATTAACAAACGATATTTGTATCTATCGCAACTGTAACACTAATGATTGGATCTCGCGTATCAAATACTTAACGGGCGCTCACGCGAATAGCGAGGAAGAGCGCACGGAGAAATAAGTAAACGGTCTTAAGGGGATCCAAAAGTGACGGCCGAACTCCGACGGGTTAGCGCCCTCATCCAAGCGAAACTAAAATTATCGATAATACCGACCGAAATTATCGATAATATCAATAATTTTAGTTCCGCTGTTACCAATATTAATATTTCTGCATGTTTTATGCATATTTGAAAGAGAATTGTGTTCAATGTGTTGAAATCGGACAACATCGTGTATTTCTACTGCTCTATTGCCTCGCACGCATATCTAAGCGTATTTAAGCGTATAGATAACAGTATAATATAGACGTGTCTGCCTTTATCACATATTTGAAGATAATTTCACATTGTTCATACGGGCTATGTGTCTTCCCATATATCTTCCAAGAGGAATAACATTTGGTTAGGTGTTATATATATAATTGTGTATATATATATGTATATGTATAATATGTACATAGACGTATACAGATGTATGTGTATGATATATATACATATATTCTGAATATTATCGTGTAACTTTCTATAAGTTGCGATCTATGCAATGCAGCTAATTTTTTTCAATCGATATAACCAATGGATATATAACAACAATGTATTATTTATACAAATATATATTATATTGTCTTTTTTTTGTTCGTATACATAAATGTTTATATATTTGTAATAAAGATTTATAATACATTGTTTGTCTCGATCGCAACAGAATAATATATCGCCTCTGGCATATATTTTTTAACACACATGCAAATCGCATCTAGTGTGAAATAACAACCAGCTCACGAATTGATCGCCTCTGGCACATAATTTTTGACACACATGCAAATCGCATCTAGTGTGAAATAACAACCAGCTCACGAACTGACCGCCTCTGGCATATATTTTTTAACACACACGCAAATCGCATCTAGTGTGAAATAACAACCAGCTCACGAACTGACCGCCTCTGGCATATATTTTTTAACACACACGCAAATCGCATCTAGTGTGAAATAACAACCAGCTCACGAACTGATCGCCTCTGGCATATATTTTTTAACACACATGCAAATCGCATCTAATGTGAAATAACAACTAGCTCACGAATTGATCGCCTCTGGCATATAATTTTTGACACACATGCAAATCGCATCTAGTGTGAAATAACAACCAGCTCACGAACTGATCGCCTCTGGCATATATTTTTTAACACACATGCAAATCGCATCTAGTGTGAAATAACAACCAGCTCACGAATTGATCGCCTCTGGCATATATTTTTTTAACAAAGCGAACATGCAAAACGCATTTGGTGTCAAATATTCTTAAAACAACCAGCTCACGAATTGACCGCCTCTGGCTAACTAACTACTGTAGCACTAACTACTATTATAAAATACAAATATAATAAATTTTCAATAAAATATCAAAATAAGCAAAAGACTGCGTTCTTATTTTTCAGAGATTTATGTTATATATTCGGCATTACTTATATATATATATATATATATATACACTGTGTGTACACACACGCGCGCGCGCACACTACCGGGCGCACATCGGTGAACCGCGCTGTAGCTGTAACAGCTGAGCGCTCACGCACACTACCAGGCGCGCGGCTCACCGACGTGCGCCCGGCTAAAAGTCGACGCTGATTGATCAGACTTTACTCAATAATAACTCCTTTATGAAGCGTTATAGAAAAAAATGTTACAGGACTTTTCTGTTCAGAATAACACCCTCTACCTTCTCTTAAAGGGTGTTGCGCGAATTTTCGGACAACCTGTGTAAATATACCTTATATATAAATAATACTAACCTCTTGACCCTTATTCTTTTTAAGGAAAGTCTTCGGACAGAGAGAGGCAAGCGTTTATCATTATATTTTTGTCCCATTATGTGGACACACTATATATTAAAAATTAAAAACACAAAAACACAGTTTTTTGACTTCAACGAGTTATAACGCGTTATAACGGTTGAGCGCGCGAATCGCGTTCGTCTGTCTGCATGTGTGTGTGCGTACAGCCGACTTACTGCCCGATACGTACATACTTACGTACTGACTGCTATAGATATCGCGTTATGATGAAAATGAAAACTAATGCACATCTTTATAAATGTTTATCTTAATAAATGAATATTGTACAACCGAATAAAAACATTGTTTTTTATAGTGCTAAATTACTGTTATACATAAAAACATTATTTATATTTAACGAAAACATTATATAAAATTAATTATATGGATTATTCTGTATAATTAATAATAATTGTATTATTTTTGTATATTACACATTATATGCTATATACAAGGTGTCCCTTAAAATTTCAAAATTTAAATTTTGCAATGGAATAATTCTGGAAATATTAAATAACATAAATTTTTATCAATTTATTTTTAAGCAGTATTTTCTAAAATGTAATAGCTTTCACTTTACAACTTATGATTTAGATGATCGCCTGTGATTCATGCGTCTAATAATTGATAACCGAGCATTTAAAGTTTCACTTACTCTATATATAATACAATAATTAATTGATAAATTACCAAACTGTAATTCATGCGTGGGAGAGTAATATACATGTACGCACTAAGTTATCGCAATTTCTAATATCTTTTTTCTTTCGGTCATACACTTACTCTGTTTCTCTCTGTATCTCTCTTTCTAATCGTTCGCTTACTACGTACTGCATATCGCTTAGCTTTATTCTTCTAGCATATTCGCTTACGCGTTTACTCGCGCTTCTCTCTCTCTCTCTCTCTCTCTCTCTCTCTCTCTCTCTCTCTCTCTGCTCGTTCATTATTGTATTCTTTATTCCCATTATTATATTCTTTTATTTGCTCAACTTTTATTCTTTCTATTCTCGTCTCCTTACATAAAAATAAATAAATGTATTTATTTATTTTTATTTTATACAGCATAAATGAGATATACAATACGTTATTTTCTTTTTTTATTTCACTATATGTAGTTAATACAATATAATACAAAATTAAGTTTAACTTTAGTTAAATACAACATGCACATACAAAAATACACACGCACACGCACACATACATAATAGTTTTTTTATTTATAAAATATACAATATCTTATTTATGCTTTATAAAATAAAGATGAATAAATTAATTTATTATCATATAGGAAAACAAGAATAGAAAGAATAAAAGTCGAACAAATAAAAGATTATAATAATGGGAATGAAAGAATACAATAAAGAACAAGCAGAGAAAGAGAGAGAGAGAGAGAACGAATGAGGAGCAAGCGAGATAGCTAACATGAAAGACTTCCGAAGTCTCGCTCGCGAGGCTCGCTGTATCTATAATCTCTCGCGTTATATACCGTTACTGTAAAATTTTTGTTTTTCGCGCTTATTGATCCGAAAATAATTACAATGAATTCATGATATTTTACCAATTAAAATAATACGAAACACGAAATCGGATAATTTTTAATCAATTATATAATTAAAATTATGATTAGTTATTTCATTAAAAATAATCCGATTTATGTCATATTTAGTGTCATTTTAATCGCAAAAATGTAATTAATCCATTACAATTATTTTCAGATATATAAAATGCGAAATACAGAGATTTTATTTTCTATAATAAGATGACATATACACGTCAAAGGTTACAGATAAAGGGAGCCTGGCGAGCGAGACTTCGGAACTCTTTGATGTTTGTCATCTCGCTTGCTCCTTCATTCTTTCTTGCTCTCGCTTTTGTCGATTCTATAGCATCGGGGATCTTTCCTTATGTACAAAATATAAACATTTTACAAAATGAAAACTGAAACTTACATTTTGGATGTTATTAATATGAATATAATTATAATGGATTAATGAGATTCTTGCGATAAAAATGATACTAAACACGACATAAATCGTATAATTTTTAATGAAATAAGTAATCATGATTACATATAATACATAATTGATTAAAAATAATCTAATTTATGTTATGTTTGGTATTATTTTAATCGCAAGAAACTCATTAATCCATTATATTTATATTTATACTAATAAAATCCAAAATGTAATGTTTCAGTTTTTATTTTGTAAAATGTTTATATTTTGTACATAAGGAAAAATCCCCGATGCTATAGAATCGACAAAAGCGAGAGCAAGAAAGAATGAAGGAGCAAGCGAGTTGACAAACATCAAAGTGTTCCGAAGTCTCGCTCGCCAGGCTCCCTTTATCTGTAACCTTTGACGTGTATATGTCATCTTATTATAGAAAATAAAATCTCTGTATTTCGCATTTTATATATCTGAAAATAATTGTAATGGATTAATTACATTTTTGCGATTAAAATGACACTAAATATGACATAAATCGGATTATTTTTAATGAAATAAGTAATCATAATTTTAATTATATAATTGATTAGAAATTATCCGATTTCGTGTTTCGTTTTATTTTAAATGGTAAAATATCATGAATTAATTGTAATTATTTTCGGATCAATAAGTGAAAAAAACAAAAAATTTTACAGTAACGGTATATAACGCGAGAGATTATAGATAAAGCGAGCCTCGCGAGCGAGACTTCGGAAGTCTTTCATGTTAGCTATCTCGCTTGCTCCTCATTCGTTCTCTCTCTCTCTCTTTCTCTGCTTGTTCTTTATTGTATTCTTTCATTCCCATTATTATAATCTTTTATTTGTTCGACTTTTATTCTTTCTATTCTTGTTTTCCTATATGATAATAAATTAATTTATTCATCTTTATTTTATAAAGCATAAATAAGATATTGTATATTTTATAAATAAAAAAAAAACTATTATGTATGTGTGCGTGTGCGTGTGTATTTTTGTATGTGCATGTTGTATTTAACTAAAGTGAAACGTAATTATGTATTGTATTAACTACATATAGTGAAATAAAAAAAGAAAATAACGTATTGTATATCTCATTTATGCTGTATAAAATAAAAATAAATAAATACATTTATTTATTTTTATGTAAGGAGACGAGAATAGAAAGAATAAAAGTTGAGCAAATAAAAGAATATAATAATGGGAATAAAAGAATACAATAATGAACGAGCAGAGAGAGAGAGAGAGAGAGAGAGAGAGAGAGAGAGAGAGAAGCGCGAGTGAACGCGTAAGTGAATATGCGAGGAGCATGAAGCTAAGCGATACGTAGTACATAGCGAGCGAGCAGTTAGAAAGAGACAGAGCGTGACAGAGCGTATGATTAAGAGAAAAAAGATACTGCAATAATGTTAGTGCGTACATGTATAATACTCTCACACGCATGAAAGAGACGAAGATAGTACGATTATGTCTGTGTTTGTCATGTACGATTGCAGCTCTGTCTATCGCGACATCACGCAACTAATCTACTGCTCTGTTTTACTCTTGAGCCTCGATCTCGCACACACATATATGCACGAAAGTTTTATAAACAAAAATCTTTTTTACTAGGCTTCTAAATACATTTTTAAACGTTCACTTATATTCTTTCATGCATTTCCGAGTGGGAACCTATTTGATTTTGTACGTACAAACTGCACAACTTTTATATTAAGCAAATATTGTTACGACCTGACGCAAGAAGCCGATAAAAAAACTGTAATTTTTTAACTTTTCTTCGTTTTTAACATAAAAGCGCAAGGTTCCCACTTTGTTGATGTATATACTTTAATCGTGGAAAAGGATTTCTCATTTCATGTAACCAATAAAAAAATTTCGGTGTACAAAAATATAATTATTATGGCCGGTAAAACAGGACAGTCCGGCATCCTCTTAACTGTATGAAAGCCGGTACACGAATCGCGACTCAACTCGCTCTTTCGTACCTCGAACCCTTAACAACCCATGGTTGCCTCGCAACACTAACAAACATAGGTTGCTAAGTGACTAACAATTGAAGGCGCTGTTGTCGAGTTGGCAAGCAACGCGACAACAGTTGCGCGCGCAATACAGATGGCAGCAGAAAGTTATGCCGAATGGGGTATAAGCCCTATAGCGTCTTACAATATTATACATATGAGGAAATACACCAAATATAATGTTGCATATATGAGAAGAATCCAGAAAATTCATAACAAAAAACTTTGCGAATCATTTTCCAATAGGTGAAAAAGCAATTTGATAGTTTGATACATAATTCCGTAATATTTTCACAATATAAGGTTTTTCGACCCATTCAAGATAAATCGAGGTTACGTAACATACGAGAGAAACAAATGAAGTAACATAGTAACATATAATTTTTTATATTAACTTTTTGCAAAACTCCTCACAACATATTATCTTTATAACATGATTTTTTTTTATTGCTTCTAATTTAAAAAAGTTTTGAAAACAAATAGAATATACAACGTGAAGAATAAAAAATTATATTTAATTTAATATATTTTAATTACATTCAACTCTTATTTTTAAATGGCAAATGGATGCAAAAATAAATTTATAATTTTTTTGTCTGTAACTGACACTTTTTTGTAAAAAAAATTTGATGATATTGTCAATATAATGGATTTTTTCAATATAAAGATAGCGCGTTTGAATTACACAATATCGCTTTTCCATGTAAAGCCATATTTTTGTCTCACAAATGCAAAACTCACGCATGTATATTTTTGTTAAAATCACAATTTCGAATTAAGTCACGCACCACCGCTGCGAGAAACGATGATGTAAAATTCTATATTTTACAGCGTACATTGGAGTTTCAAAAAATCAATAGTTGTGTTATCGCGATATAGTTGAGAGGAAGAGAGAAAGAAGGATAAGGGCTGCTTTTTTGGGACGGAAATTGTATGCCAATCTCGCGAGACAATTACTATGAGTGTAGCCAGGTCAAAACGGTATCTTTGCGTATTTCGTTGATCGATAGCCCATCAAAGCGATTAAGCTACTACTCTTCAATCAGTTTTCCATTTGCATCGACAGTGCTTTTTCCGGACAACAGATAAGATTACTTTTTCAGGTGGCTTACTCGATACTGATAAAGGGACATTCGATTCAAAGTGACGTGCAAAAATGATCGATAAGTTAATACGCTCTTTAAGCGTGTAAGAAAATCGAAAGTAAATTTGAAATTGAGACTTTGATCACTATGTTATGTCTTTTTTTGTCTTCTATAAAATATAATATTTATCATGATGCGTATATATCATTTATCACTCCGTGGAATGATCGTAAAACTCATTGTAAAACGGAATAGAAACTATATTGGAAATTTCATGCTAGATTTTCGATTGTTTGAATTATTTTATCTTATCTTTCTAGCTGAAATTTCCCCCTCATATTGAAATATACAACAGATGTGGACATATTTTCCATCAAGAATGCTTAAGACATTGGCTTCAGCAGTAAGTTTTTGATAAGAAATTATATCTTTTTCTAATTCTAATTCTTCTTTTCATGTCTGTAATACAAGGTTTGAGGGTTTCATATATATATATATATAACATTAACATACTTGTTCAATCTTTACAACAATATCATTTAAAATACAAGGTGAAAGAATATGTCAGTAAGCCAAAGGAAAAGTAGTTTTTGGAAGAGCTACTAACAATTGTGACACAGTATTTTCAACCACGCAAACATACTGGGCAGGGAGACTATCTTTTATAAGTCAGTACAGATAGTAGTATATGCCGATTAACTAGATACAGTGGCAAGATCCAGAAAGGCTTAAAATAAAAGAAAAATTTCTCTTGTTCTAGAACAGGCAAGCAGGAACATAGGACTGACCATCAATCAGTCAAAGATTAAATATATATTTCCGGGAGAGCGCACAGAAAGAATATGCCACTATCAATAACGGTGGGTGAACATGAGTTCGAAAGAGTGGAAGAGTTTAAATATCTACCGTCTTCGACGGTAACACAATCCAACGATGCTACATGTGAAATAAATCAAAGACTGGTGGTCGCTAATAGAGACTGCTTTGCATTAACAAAACTACTCCGCTCAAGAATATTATCTTATGTTGTTAAGATAACCATATGTAAAATTCTCATAAGACCGGTGCTTACATACGCAGAAACATGGCCATGAACAACAAGAGATGTTGGATGCATTCGAGCGAAAACGAAAAGTGCTCCGCAGAATAATAAGCTCACTTTATGAGAAAGGAGGACGAAGAAGACGACACAAGTTATATTCTATACATAAAGATCCACCTATTAAAAGAGTAATAAAATCAGCAAGACTGAGATAGGCAGGGTATGTGGCGCGGATGATTAACACAGAAATACCTAAAAAAATATTAAATGACACTCCCGGGGAATAAAGAAGACGCAGACGATCGAGAAGTAGGTGGTAAAACAGAGTTTGGGAAGACATGCGGAAAATGGGCTATAAGAATTAGAAAGCACTGGTACAGAACTGAAACAACTGGCGGCAAATCGTAGAAAAGGCCAAGATTTATAATGGACTGTAGAGCCACGAAAAAAAAGATGAATAAAAAAATTAGTAGTACTTGAAAGAGAGAACAAAAGGAATACAGAAACTTTCATACTAACATTGTATTTTAAAATTTATTCAAATGACAAAATAGAAGAATATTTTCGAGAAGAATATGATTTGTGGCAAGTTATCATATGCGAGACTCAACAAATTGATAATAAGAATGTTGTTTTAATAATTATCGATGAAGTTTCAATGATTTCAAATATCACTTTAATGTACATACATCTTTGATTAACAGAAATATTTAATACAACGGATTGTGATAATGGATGGTTTGGCAAAAAACATATACTTCTTTTTGAAGATTTATTGCAACTTCCATCTGTGAAATAAAAAATAATCACAATAATTTACACATTACAAATTAATGTGCGACAACAAGGTAATAACTCTTATCGATATATATTAACAAAAATTCGAGTTGGAACAATTACAAATTTTAACAAATTTAGCTATTTTAAAAACGAGGAAAATGGATTTTAAAGAGATTATGTGATGACCAATTATAAAAATTATGTGCAAAACTTGTTCACAGATATAGTTTGTTTACTTTCAACTTGTGTATTATGTGATATATTGAATACTGCAATGTTAAATCCTCAGATAAAATAGAACTTGTACCTCAAGATCTGATAGAGTGTACACCATATATAAAAAAAAAAATTATGAAAATATTGATAATGATGATGAAAATAATTCTTGAATAGCTGGATTAGCAAGAATAATAATTATAAAATTAGGAGCACGTATAATGATTAGAAGAAATATGTTAATTTAGGCCTTGTGAATGGTATAATTGGTACAATTGCATCAATTATACGAACCGCCGATAACAATGAAATAGAGAAAATAAAGATAATAGTGTCAGGAGTATAGCATATTATAGAACGTTTGAATGTTAAATTTAAAGTAATGGATAGAGTATTTATTATTAAAGAAACAATTTTCGATATGTTTATGTATATCAATGCTTCCGCCTGAAATAATAGAAGAAATCTTTCGCCATACTGATTATGGAACCGCTTATTAATTTAGTGTGCAAATTGATGTGCATATATTGGAAAATAGAAATACAGAGATCTCTTTCCAGTCCGTACCTCTTATCAGAGAATTTCAACTCAGTTGAAAAACTTGAAACTTTAGATGCTTCTGTAGAGCAAAAAAATCAGTTCCGAGCAGTATTTATTCTAATGTTTTCTAAAATGCTTTTTTGGTTACAGGATGCGGAAGGCATCTATTGTTCCCATAAGATTGCTAAAGATGTACTTTAAATCCCAAATGACAATTCTTCCTTGAATCTATACACCTCGCTGTATGTACTCCTCGTCGCAGGAACAGGACTCTAAGCATCTGCTTGAAAGGATACACATTATGAAAAAGACGATTAAGGAAAATTATGAAATTATACAAAATATGGGAAAGACGAATAAGGAAAATTATGAAATTATACAAAATATAGAAAAGACGAATAAGGAAAAGGATAAAATTATACAAAATATGGAAAAGACGAATAAAGAAAAGGATCATATCTTTCATATTTTATACGTGGGAGAATTAGCCCAAAGTGTCAAGTTACTTATTCGACTGAAGATCTTAGATAATACAAAGGATAATAAAGAAATTACTTCGCTAGTTTAATTAGATAAAATGGTTGAAAAAGAAAAAAAATTTTTGACTAAAGATGAGATTAAAAGATGGAGAGATTTTCGGAAAAAACTTGAACACGGAAAAATCCAAGTGGACCAGTTAAACAATGCTTTAAAGATGGCATCGCAATGGCGAAATTCATTGGCACATCCCAAACATTTGCCATTGACATTACTGACTTTGAGTAAATCAAGCAAAATCGATTAGGATGGAACTTTGAGTAAAATGCAGAAAATGTTTAGTTACATTCTGCATAATTTGGAATGATATGGTTTAGTTGTTAGTTTTATTTCATTTCTTCATTTTATTTCATTGCATGCTGACTTTGAAATATTGTGATACACATCGCTAAATCTGATTTAATTATGGGCTATGGTTACATGCTTGTGAAGTCATGTTCAAAATTATTTCGTAGCCTTATGGCAATTATAAACCTTTTTTAAGTTTTAATTTTCAACATTATATAATAACTCTTTATGAAATTACAATTTTTCATATGTTTAAATTAAAAAATCGAATTATTTTTTCATAAAAATGTGGTATAGCGATTTCATGTAGACGATACCGATACCCACTTCAAGGTACGCTCGAAATGCAATGCTGTTTTTGAAAGCATTTAAAATTGTGAAATTAGTAGAGAAGTTAAAGGTTTTTATCTAATTTTTACTCATTTTACTCGTAAAAATTGTGCCCCCTCACAATAATTGCGCTCGGAAATTTTTATAATCGTTTGAGTGTGTGGGAGATTTGAAATTCGCTTAAAGAAGTCTTGAAAATTGAGTAAAAACTCATTTTTTCTAGTCCTTTTATTCTCTTATCCCCTTAGTTTTTTAATGATTTTTGTGGGTTTTTTGATCACTCAATTTTGGAGTGCGCTCGGAGCAACATTTTATACACTACTTATGAACACATACACATACATACGAAAAGATATCATACACGGTACGTTCAAAAAGAATTCTAAGAATAATTTTTTCTTAAAGATGTACTAATGGCATTATCCCTCAATCAATACTGAAACTAAACAGTATCAACCTTTTTGAGTCTTCCATAATTTTTTCGTTATGTTAGGTGCAATAGTTGTTTTGATAGTAGACATTGAAAGATTGTTCGATCTTTTGCATTGTCACGATTTCAAGAATGGAGCAACGGATCGCGATTAAATTTTGCTTTAAAAGTGGAAAAACTGTTTTATCGGAATGTTATAGATCGACTTTTGAAGCGAATTCGACGTGTTAGATTCACCCGAGTTTTACCAATCGGGTGAATGATTTCTGCATTTTCGGCCCAAAAAAATTTTTTGGGGAAATTGAATTTAAATGCTCCGTCACAGCGCATTGAATTGTCTTCACATTTTCGTAGTGAGCCCCTTTTATCGTCAATTTTGTCTTTGGGAACCAAAAAAAGTTGGCAGGTGCCAAATTTGGCGAGTACGGCAGGTGAGTGATGATGGTCACATTTTTTTGGGCCAAAAATTGGAAGGCGACGATTGACGAATGCGCGGATGCGTTGTCATGGAGAAGAAACCATTCACCCGATTGATAAAACTCGGGCCTAAAACATTCGCTTCAAAAATAGATCTATAACATCTTGATAGAACAATTTTTTTACTTTTAAAACAAAATTTAATCGCGGCCCGTTGCTCCATTCTTGAAATCGTGACAATCCAAATGTCTCAGTACAAGTGCATGATGCATCTATGAAAGTAAGTAACTATATTAATGCCTTTAATTATATTAATGCCTTTAATTATATTAATGCCTTTAATTATATTAATGCCTTTCCGATATAATTTCTTTAATATATTACAACATATTACTTTCTTGCCTTTAACAGAATATAAATTTCAATTTTATTGTATCTCCTACGCCAACAAAATCTTTAAAATCAGTAAGTTCTATCAATTAATATCTCTAACAGCGCATGTAGATTCTGAGAAAATATTCCCTACATATTCGAAATATATACTGCGTTTTTAATCTTTACTTTTTTCATTATTTTTTTTTATTATGCGTAGGAGAAAGAAAATGATAAAGTTAATGATGATTATGCTACCGAGTCTTCAAAACATATATATGATAATATGAAGATAATAAAAAGAAAAATAATATTTTCTTCCACCTCGGGAGAAGAATCTTCCTCTCCGCCTCGTCACAAGAGGAGAAAAAGCAATCGAAAAGTAAGTAATAAGAGCAAGTAGGTAATACAAACTCATTTTACAGACAACGTAAAATTTGTAGTTATTAATTATAAAAGATTTGTGAACGATTACACGCTATGCGATAGATGAGTTGTCAGGGCGATATCTGCTGTCGTGTGAAACGTGTAAAGTGTAAAGTGTAACACGACGGCAAACATCGCCATGACAATTCGTCTACCGTATAGCGCGTGATTATTCACAAATCTTCTTTAATTAATAACTATAAATTTTACGTAATTGTCTGTAAAAAGGTAACAAAATTTTGTGTTCAGTTTAACCTAATATACGATTATTAAAATTTTATATTTTATCATTAGACACCTTACATTTTACATGATCCTTTTTTTTTGATTTCAGATATATAAATGTTCATTTTGTGGAAATACATTCACACAAAAAAGAAACAAAATACGCCATGAACAAAGTGTACATAAAAAGACAACGCAAATTATGTATAAAATTTGCGATAAAACGTACTCACGTAGCAATTCGCTAAAAATACACAAAAAAAAGTTCATGGCATTGAATAATGTATCAAAAATCGTGAATTATTTATATTTAATTATTTATATTTATATTATTTATATTATTTGTATTATTTGTATTGAGTTTAAATATTAGCGCCTTATATTATCTTACCGACAGTCAGTCAGTAGCTATTAATAAGAGGTCAATTAATTGTATCGGTAGATCATAGTTCTACTTTAGTCAAAAAGTGTATGAGTTTCCTTTTCGTCACGATCCTTCTTCCCCTTTTTCTGTAAGACGTTGAGAAGCGCGCACGTATTGTTTTTCTTTTTGTAAGCGGTCACGCAAATTATAATTCTGCGATACTCAGGTATTATCCATTCATTTTCTCGCTAATAAACAGACATTCTTTTTGATCCTCAAACCGTAGTGTTCACTTACTTTTATTATAGTTTACTGTTGCATAACCTCAATTTAACAATTTGTATATATATTTATATTTATATTAATTGTATATATTTATATTATATTATATTAATTGTATATATATTTATATTTATATTAATTGTATATATTTATATTATATTATATTAATTATATATATATTTATATTTATATTATTTGTTTATATTTATATTATATTATATTAATTGTATATATATTTATATTTATATTATTTGTATTATTTATATTTATTTATATTTATAATAATTGTATTATTTGTATATATTTATATTTATATTAATTGTATTATTTATATTTATTTATATTTATAATAATTGTATTATACATATATTAATTGTACATATTAATTGTATATATACTTATATTTATATTTATACCGTATTATTTATATTTATATCGTATTATTCATATTTATATCATATTATTTCGATAATTCACGATCGCTATCTCTCGGAATGGCAAACCACCGAGAGTATATTGCTTGGAAAAACCTCTCTCAAATCTAGACCGTTCGGAACCGGAGGATGCCGGATTACCGACAGAATGCAAATATTAGTTAACGTGTAAAATCTTTTTGTTGATTATAGATCAACAAATCCTTTTCCACAATTAAGGTATACATAATAACGGAGTGCGGGGTTTAACATTTCATATATAAAGTGAAAAAAAATGTGAAAATTACAGTTTTGTTATCGGCTTCTGCCATCAACATTTACTTAATATAACAAATTTGTAATCTGTACGTGTCTAATCAGTAAACCCCGCACTCGGCATTTCATCCATTTAGTATTTTTTTTAACCATGTTACGAATAAATCATAATGCACGATCATCGGTGATCATCGATATATTTATATTTTGCCTAGTTTCGTTTATTTTGAACATTTATTTTGCATTTATTATATCTAATCATGTACTACAAAAAAATATCATACAAAATACTCCAGGATAAACTAATAATAGCTTATGGATTTTACATCTCTTTCAATTTTTAGCAATTATTCCACCTAATGAATAATGATAGATTGAGACAAATTGAAATTTTCTTCACATTTTTATATTTTATAGTTTATTAACGCGGCGTATAAACGCAAGCAAGCGTAAATTCCCAAGAGAAAAATTATCTGCAAAATAAAGTCAAATAGAACGGCATATTTTCTCGTGTCGAGTAGAACGCCCTTAATATCGCTATAACCGAAACTGCAAATTCAGCGCTGGCACTCAACGCTGGAAACAGCGACGCCATTTATTTATCCGTCGACGCAATGCCCGATACTCGCGCGGATCGGGAAAATTTCGGCAGTTCGTTAATGGTCGTTATCGACGACACATGTGTGCGGCCGCTGTGCCACCTGCGTGGAAAATCCGCAACGCGCCAGGGGGAAAAGTTCGACATCTGTCCGCAACGCGATTGCAGTAATGCGCGCGTATTTCGTCGCGCCCGATAAACGCGACGCTCGTGACGTCTTTATGATGCGTGTCGTTACACGCATATTGGACCACGTCCAATATTGAGATGAATGGACAGAGGGCATTTATGCCACGGGTGTATACTTTATTATGCAAGAACTTATATTATTTTTTTTTGGTTTGGTGATAATGATCAGAAATTTATTATACCATTAAATTTTGCATTAATTAATAAAGTACTGTGTGTTTGTGTTTTGACCGTTAACAATAAATATCAATTTTTATCGTAAACTGCTACATAAAATATTTGATGAAAAAAAAACGTGATTTAAAATATATATTATAAAAACTTTGTGTGTGTGATATATCTCTATCTAATTTACATGTTTATTGAGACAAAATCTTTTAATAGCTTTAATATATATTTTCGTCTTTAATGTACACGATATCAAATCCGCCATAAAATATCCTGAACGAATCCACCGAATAATAAATTCGCTCCCTTCATTTTATGGACGATCTGTTCCATTAATAAACAAACGACGGCGCATAAAGGGGTTAATGGTTCCTCTCGTACCGCAATAAAACTCATCTTTCTTACACATCACGATTTGAGCGCGCTATGAAGAAGTGTTTGCCGAGATCCATCGCGGAAGAAAGTGCAGAAGAAGAAGAAGAAGCGAACGTGCAAAGGAAGAAGAAAAAGGTATTGAACGAAGAGAAGGGAAAGAGGAGAGAGGAGAGTAGACTGATTGTGAGCGGAGGAACGAAGAGCGCCGAGTATATCTCGCAATAGTAGCCATGCCGAAGGTGTATCATAGCGGGGCCCAAAGTGTTGGATGCTCGTGGGACGTTCGGATCCCTTGCAGAAACACGATGAAGACGGTAGGATAGGAGAGAGCGTGAGGAGGAGGAGAAGGACAAGGGATCAGGAGGGAGAGTCGGCGTTCCGTCTTACCTTGTAATTTACTCACCGCGGGCCTCAGGCTATCCATCTCATGGCATAACTCAGGGATGGGCCTGTCGGGCCCCTGGAGTGTCGCTTCGCGCGAGACACTGTACGACTTTTCGCGAATTGCGAACGCGATTTTTTTAATTTATTCGATTTTCTTTGTAATCTTCTAGCTTTTTTTTGAAGGATTTCAGTATGATTTAAAAAATTTTGCAAAAGAAATCGGTAATATTCTGAATGTTTTTTAAATATTTTATATATTTTTTCTAAATGTGTGTATATCACTGTCATAATTTATGTTATGCATTTTATAAATGTGGGTTAATAAAGTAAATGGAAAATTTTTTATTGTAATTGTTACAACTTCTATTTTCTTTAGTAAGTATAAGTTATAATAATAATTGCTATAATAAATACTATAATAATTGTAAAATCATGTTTACCTTCATTTTGTTTCGAAATACAAAATCAATAATTAAAAACTCAAAAAAAAGAATTTGAAAATTTAGTATGCTTAAAAAAATTGATTTTGAAATAGAAGAGGCAGTTTTTGAAACAGTATCAGACAAGTCAGAGGATAGAGATGCATCTACATCCACGCCAGCAATTGCTACTACATGAACTAATGTCGAAAAAAAAAGGAAGAGCACAGGAGAAAAAATAAAATACAATTTAAATAATGAAAATAATAAAGTCGCTCTTACATTATCAAATTTAAATAAATGTTTCAATAAAAAATGGTGGTACTTTGATAATTAAAATAATTTTTTAAATTGCATATAATAAGCTGATACAAATATGGTTATAATGCAACTA
The DNA here is from genome assembly GCA_907163055.1 of Formica aquilonia x Formica polyctena. Lineage (NCBI taxonomy): Eukaryota > Metazoa > Arthropoda > Insecta > Hymenoptera > Formicidae > Formica > Formica aquilonia x Formica polyctena. The sequence goes on along the minus strand of CAJQTV010001015.1, from coordinate 3,483 downwards.
AAACTGCATTAATTACAATGAGAATTGACTTGAAAATTAATATCACAATTATGGAAGCGAGACGTTTTCCAAACAGATCGAAATTCCAAACGATCGATCCGCACATTCATGTTCGGGAAAACTAAAGTGTAAAATTCTGTTTTAAATGGAACAGTTACGTAAAATTTATATTAAAACAATTGTCGTGCCTGATTGTGGAAATCTAACGCACAAAAATCGATATTGGAATTAATTTTAATTAGCCGTCAGAGTCAATTTAAATATACATATTTGTCATTCGTTTATATAGGCAAAGTAAATTTCGACGAAAACAAGGGATTATGCGAACATATTCATTTTCGTGTTAAAAAAAAAATAGTATACTGAACAAAAATCAGCATTAGTGGAATAAATTGTATTCTTGTACCGAATATTAAGCTTGAAATCTACGAAATCTATTTTGCAAAGTTATAATGCTTTAAACTTTATTTAAACGATATACATTCAAAACTATGGTTTATATCGACTTATGATTTTTTTCTAATTGTTCCATAAAATTATTTTTATAAAATCTTTATAATATTTCTATCGAGAGTATTTGCATATAGTAATTAAGTATTTTGCATATAACGCAAGATTTGCATGTACTGCATTTCGATAGCAGCGATATGGACAATGAATAGTCAGATGGGTTACGCGAATTACGAGGATTAGTAGTCGCGATGCGTAATTGAGTGATTGCGGATGCTACGAAGAAAAACGGCGGTTGTCAGCGGGCGGAACGGCGTCGCGGAAACAATAGACGCGGAGATATAACGCGATCGTAAATTCTATTATCTTCAATGGCACTATTTGTCACGTTCGATCGACCAGAGCCATCTCCACTTCAATATACAGGGTGCTTCAGGCAAAACGCGTTTTGTCTATAAAGGTTAAAGATTTAAATTTAAGAGAATTTAAAATATATTAAGAATATACATATATTTTTTCTAAATATATATATATACATATATATATATATATATATATATATATATATATATTAGTGGCGTTCGTGGCGCAGAGAGCTGTGCGTCTGCTCTCTGTGCCGAAGGGCTCTAGTTCAAATACAGCCAGAGCCAGAAAACATATCGAATGTACAATATGGACATGATGTAAAGTCACACATTCCTTGATATGAAAATTGGTTCACAGAATAGAATAATTGTCATATGTCAAGGGACAAATCCTGGAGCGAATAACTGTTATTAATTGGCTTATTATTATTGAGCTCTTTGTTACAATAACACTGGTCGACAAAATAAAATTTTTTTTTTTAAAGTGGTCAATCGTGGCGCAGAGAAACTGTAAGTCCCATATGTCTGCGATAGGCGCACACTGTAGACATATATTGAGAGGTCACCATCATCTCTGATAAAAGATTACGGACTGAAGATGGATGGATATACAGGGTGGTCCATTTTAAAAGAGCCAGTCAAATATCTCGAAAAATATGGAAGATACGGAAAAACGTTTCAGACAAAAGTTGTTTGGTTCGAAGGGGGACATAAGATGGTGCCATTGATGTGACCTTGGATAGTCATTTAAAGGTCACATAAAGGACACTTTCAATTTCTTAAATAGAAACCCCCATTTTTTATTGCATATTTTTATAGCTTATGTCGAGAGCTTTCCAAAACACTATAATAAAGTATTTTTTCATTAAGTACTTTTTGAGTTATTTTATATTTTAATCTGACATATTTTGATAGAAAAAATAAAATATCTGGTAAAATATTTAGTTCTCGATAATCTTACTGTAATACTTTTATGTACATAATAATGAGACAAATCAATTAGTAAAAAAAAAATAATTGTTTTTAAGAAAAAGTATGTAATTATTTATAATGTATTTATAATGTATTTTTTTAAACAATTATTTGTTTTTTTCTTTACACTAATTGATTTGTCTCATTATTCTGTACATAAAAGTATTACGTTAAGATTGTCAAAAACTAAATATTTTACAAAATATTTTAATTTTTATATCAAAATATGTCAGATTAAAATATAAAATAACTCAAAAAGTACTTAATGAAAAAATACTTTATTATAGTGTTTTGGAAAGCTATCGACATAAGTTATAAGAATATGCAATGAAAAATGGGGGTTTCCATTTAAGAAATTGAAAGTGACCTTCATGTGACCTTCAAATGACTATCCAAGGTCACATCAATGGCACCATCTTATGTCCCCTTTCGAACCAAACAACTTTTGTCTGAAACGTTTTTCCGTATCTTCCATATTTTTCGAGATATTTGACTGGCTCTTTTAAAATGGACCACCCTGTATATATATAAATTAAACATTTAATTCGACAAACTGTTACAAATCGATATCATTCTCGATATCTTTTTAAAGAGTGCATATTTTTAAAAAAAATTTAAGGATCTAAAATGTCAAAGTAATAAAATAGTTCTAAATATCAAAAGATTTTTATCAGATCAACATCGTAAAAATATTTTTTTATGACAAACCCGCGAGAATTATTTTTAATACACTTTTAAACTAATTCGAAATAATTTCAAGCTTTTTACACGTAATTACCTTATGACAGGCATAATTAATAAAGCGCATTTCTTAGCACGTCCCTGCGCTTGAAGGCGAGCTTCAATACAACGCTGCATACGTTTAGCTAAATTACGCTCTATATACACCGTTATTATTTCACGGATGCCGCTGATGCGCCCTCTCACGTCTGACGCCTTTTTCTCATCTCCCTCTTCCTGGACCCCTTCGTCTCCGACTGCCTGAAGCCCTTGCTGTGGCCCGACGAAAAAGCAGCGGATCACGTACCGCGGTAGGTAGGTAGAGATATGTACCTGCTCGTATCACTTCTTGATTGCGCGCAACGTGGGTGAAAAAATGCGCGCATGCGAGCGCCGATGCATGCGCAAGGCGGTGACGAGTAAATATTATCATATAGCTCACATACGTGATTCACACACGGCGTGCCATTAACCCTCTCAAAAAAGTGGTCGCATTTGAATCCGCGTATATACGTTATTATTTCTTTCTTTTGGAAACACACATTTGCGTGTGTAAAAAGATCGCGGTTTAATCTTCTCAAAATATTTTATTGTGACTAAAAAATAACTTGGTTTCTGGTTTTTACTTAATAGTATTTTAGAAACTAGAGTTGCGTATAATATCTTTATCTAGTATTAAAATAGAATATATATGTCTGAGAGCTAAAAAAGGTCAAGATTCTCAATATAAAATTCATTGACAATAATATATATATATACAGGGTGTCCCAAAGCACCCTTGACAACGCTCGTGAGCAGGTAGAGCACAGTAAACTGAACAGAAAAGTCCTGTACCATTTTTTTCTATAACGCTCAATAAAAGAGTTATTATTGAGTAAAGTCTGGTCAATCAGTGTCGACTTTTAGCCGGACGCCACGTCAGTGAGCCGCCCGTCTGTTAGTGTGCGGGGGTCCGCCGTAGCGACGGAACGCTCAC